>CM056049.1:397302757-397392757 GCA_029574335.1 Rana kukunoris
GCTGGGGTTTTGTTTGCGCCCCCCCAAAAAAATGGAGCACCAGCCGCCACTGTAGAAATCCCTTCTGTGTCGTTAAGTACAAAAAAGTTTTTAAGTTCCTCTTCCACTCTTCCCGCCCCTTCTTCATCTTGAATCAAGTTATTATTTAGATGCCAGACCATTTGTTGGTTCTTTTGAATAGCTAGTTTAATTTTCATGGTTATTGGGGCGTGGTCTGAGAGAGTCATGATTCCAATATCAGTCTCAGTGACCCGCTCCAATAACCTATGGTCCAGCAATATATGATCTATCCTGGTGTATGTTCCGTGTGGAGGAGAGAAAAACGTATAATTTCGCTTATTAGGGTAAAAAGCCCTCCACACATCCACTAGTTGGCATTCATGCATCTTATGCTTCATTTTTTGTATTTGTGCGTTAGTTGTCACCCTCACACGGGACGTACTATCTTCCCTTGGGTTCATCACAAAGTTTAAATCTCCCATCAGGACTATGTACCCCTCCGTAAAATGTTTCAATTTGCAGAGAATTCGGCTTAGATATTGAGTTGAATGGACGTTAGGGGCATATATATTTGCCAAAGTAAATACAGTGTTGCCTAACTATCCCTTCAAAAATAAAAATCGCCCTTCTGTGTCTGTTACCCTTGCCATTAGGGTGAACTCGGTTCCTCTCGCAAAACCAATTGCCACACCCCTGGTGCGATTGGAAATAGAGTCTCCATAATACCAAGTTGGGTAAGTGGATGAATGGAGCTTAACATTGGAGTCCAAGGACAGGTGGGATTCCTGTAGAAAAACTACATCCGCTCTGTAGTGTTTGATCTCCTCAAAAACCTTAAATCTTTTCCTGGGTGAATTCATGCCTTTAACATTATATGATAAGAATTTTACATCTGCCATATCATCCTACCACTCCATTTTCCTACCTTCTCTTAGAGTCCCCGGGAGCCACGATCCCCACCCCCCTCCCCTTTTAGAAAAAGGGGAGCCCCTTCACTCGGCCTAATCGGACCCCCCAAACCCCTCCTCACCTCCCCCCACCCTCCCAGTAGGCCTGTTCGTCGCCTTAGAACCATGGAGATCCTCACACCCCATTCCCCACCCCGGTTCTCATAACATGAGGTGTTGCTTCCCAACGCCCCCCCTCTCCTAAGCCCCCAAGATGGAGAATAAAGGGGGACTGATCTAAGGGGAGAGGGGTTTTTGGCAACCCCAAGATCCCCACCTCTCGCTTCCCCCCCTCCTCCCCCCAGCCCTCCCCATGCAGAGCCGATTTTACTTAGTCGGCCCATTCCGGTATATCAAGAACCTGCATATCCAATTTGCGGCAGAATCCTGCCAGTTCCTCTGGGAATGTCAATTTAGCTGAAATACCATCTTTTTGGCCGATGAGGCACGCCGGGAACCGCCACTGGTATTTGATATTCTGCTGACGCATCTGTTCCAATAGGGGTTTTAGAAGCCTCCTTCTGGCCAGGGTTTCCCAAGCCAAATCTGGGAAGATCTGGAGCTCCTCCCCCCCATAACTCAAGGGTGGTTTCTTTCTCAATTTTAGCCAGATTTCGGCCTTGTCCTCGTAATATCGAAACCTGACAATTATATCTCTTAGCCTTTCGCTCATACGGTCGTTACTTCTGCCGATACGGTGTACCCGCTCTATTTTGAGGGAATCTTCCATGTTGTTTTCAAGGAGGGGGAGGAACAAATTATTCATAATTTTTCTCAAATCTTCACCTCTCTCTTCTTTAATTGAGCGTATTCTCAAATTTTGCCTTCTACTGCGGTTCTCTTGATCTTCCAGACGGCATTGAAGGAACCTCTGGTTCCTTTTCATAGTGAGGTATTGCTCTTTTAATTGATTTACTTCTAACTCTTGCTTTTCTATTTTTGTTTCCACCTCCTCCACCCGCGTTAAGATATGGTTTATATCAGATCTTAATACACTTAATTCATCTTTGATCGCATTTTCTAGTCTCCTAAGCATCCCATCCAATTCTGCCTTTGTTGGGATATGTGTATCTATTCGGGACTCCTCCAATTGACTGACTCATATCCTGGTCACCCTCAGTTGACGTATCTATGATTGGAAGACCTACTCCACCGACACCTTTTTTTGTCACGCCCCCCTTTTTCTGTTTTTTTTTGCGTTGGCAGAGCTTTTGGAGCTCCCATCCGGGGTCATATATTGCCTTATAGTACTAGAAGAGGGGTTGTCCTTGGGGATTTTCGGGGCAGAGCCCCTTGTTATCTTGCTCATCTTGTAATTTTTTCTGGTTCTAATTCGTTTCCCCAGTTTAAAAATGGATGCTTATTGTCTTTGTAAGAATGGTTATGTCCTTAAAAGGGATCTTTTCCTTACAGATGTGGTCTCCAGAATAGGTCAGGGAGAGATAAATACCAGGGACGTTAAGCCTCTACCTCAGGGATCCTCAAACTACGGCCCTCCAGATGTTGTAGAACTACACATCCCATGAGTCATTGTAACACACTGACATTCACAGACATGGCTAGGCATTATGGGAATTGTAGTTCCTGAACAACTGGAGGGCCGTAGTTTGAAGACCCATGCTCTACCTGGATCAAAAATGGCATAACCCCCTTCTTAGGTTTGTTTAGTGTTCGTCAGACCCTAGAGATATACGCTCCACAAGATAGAGCGTTCTGCTGTATATGGGCCAGCAAGTTCGGTCTTATTATGGGATGCCCTCTCTACCGAGATGTCACAGTCCGTCTCCTAGCACTCTAGGGTAAGATGTACCAGGGTATCGAGTAGGCAGTGCAACCGTATGTCAGAAAGATTAGGGGCATTTATATAATAGCCTGTAAGTATACGGGTAATGTTAAGAGAGATTTCGTTATTTGAGGAGTATCCACAAAAGTAGCCCCTACCAGTCCACACTCAATGCTCTTACCTTATTTTCTATCCCTCCTTTCCTTAATCCTCTAGCGTCAGGCCGAGGACTGAGGACACTGACCTAAATAACTACACCCCAACCTATATAATCAGGCCATAAGACAAAAAGGTCCTTCCCATACACTGGGGTCCACCTAAGTATAGCCAATAGGGGCGCTGTGGAGCGCGGTCTACTATTTACTCTCCCAGTATCATACACGTGAGAAGGTGAGGGAGCTATCCAAGGCAATTCTCTCATCAACATATATCAAAGTGCACAATCGGAGAGCTATACCCCCTTTGTGTGTATTTATCCATCCGCATATAAGTTCAATGTTGTACAATTATATCTGGAATAGCAGTCTTACACTTTGTTTCTTTGAGAGTTCAGCAAAGAGTTCCAATATGATAAATTAGACAGGGGTTAATTTCAGGGCATTACATAAGCATCCAGATGATGAAAGAAAAAGATCTTACCAGTCTCTTGCATGAATGGACATACAGGCTCAGATATCCCAGTAGCTCCATACAGCCTGCACATGGCCGTGGAGTAAGGGCACAGATATTACCTAAGTAGCGAAGGGGTGCTGGAACCCAAAGAAAGTATCCGGAACCATGGGGGGGCTAAGAATCGTACGCTCCGTTCTTGAATATCACCGTGGGGGAGAGCGGGCTCCCTGCTTCCACTGCTTACAGGAGGAGGGGTGCCAGGAGAGGGGAGCCTCGGTCGGCGGCGGGGGAGAGCGCGTATGTGGGACAGCCTTTCGGCGGTCTAATAGCGCGGCAGGCTCTCACACTGCACCGCTGCAACAGCCGCCGGTGTGTCCACAGATCTATCGGCGTCCTCCATCCCCCGTTTCCGGGCTGGCTCCTTGGCGTGGTCGGCTCCTCCCTCAGCGTGCACACAGCTCACGTGCGGCACGTCATCCCGCTAAGTGCTGCCGGACTGATGCTTTCTATCCAACCTGAGGGGGCTTGAGAGGCCCTGTAAAAAAAATGGGAGAAACTTTCCAAAGATGTGTGCTGATTACTGTCCACTTAATATGTTTTGGCATAAGTATGTTCAAAAAAAGAATGGGAGAAACTGCCCAAAAATAGGGGTGCCAAGCGTGTACTCAAAAAGACTTGAGGCTGTAATTGGTGATTTTAAACAAACTTCTTTCACATTGTCATCAGAGCTGTATCCTGGGCAAGGCCTAGGGCAGCACTTTGCAGGGGGGCAGCATGAAAAGAGTCCCCGCCGGCTTGCGCTACACTGTTAGGAAAATTAGTCTAGCGCCCCCAAAAAGCGGCCGCGCTGCTTCTGGTATGCGGGCGGCCGGCATTCCGCAACTGTTTCATCATCCTGGACCACAAACCTTCCTCACTGTGCTATATGTTTCTGCTGCATCTACTTACAGTAGAGCTATAGGCAACACTTTTTTTTTCATTTTGGATAGAGTAAGGGAGGGTTATAGCCGCTTTCAATTAATTTTTTACCATCCCTGTCCCATTGCAAAGATTTCCCTTCACTTCCTGCTCTATGGGCAACCAGGAAGTAAGAGGAAATCTAAGTAAATTAAGGGAATCCATTCCCCCCCCCCCCCAGGCCCTCAGAACTAGTGTCCTCACTCGTGGGCGCATAGTTACGCTGGACGCAGTTGGCGTTCCCATTAAAAATATGCAAATGAGCTAGATACGCCGATTCACGAACGTAGTTGCTCCCGGCGTATTGATATACGTCGTTTACGTTAGGCATTTGACCGGCGTAAAGTTACCCCTGCTATATGAGGTGCAGGCAATATTAAGTATGGACATCGGAACAGCGTCGGATTGTACGTCGTTTATGTCATTTGCGTAAGTCGTGCGCGAATAGGGCTGTGCGTAAGTTACGTTCACGTCGTAGGCAGTGTTCGACGTGTCTCTAGCCAAAGTGATTTTGGAGCATGCGCACTGGGATACGCCCAGGGACGTCCATGCGCCGTTCGTTTGGACCCTCATTTGCATGGGGTCACGGCTCATTGTAATACAACACACACACTACAAGCTTACTTTAAATTACGCGGGCTTAAGCCGGCCCATTTACACTACGCCGCCGTAACTTAGGGCGTAAGTTCTTTCTGAATATGGGACCTGCCTCTCTAAGTTACGGCGGCGTAGTGTATATGAGATACGCTACGCCCGCCGAAACTTAGACAATTCTTTCTGAATCTGGCTCTATGTCTGTGTCTCTGCATAAGCAGAAAGATTCCCCGCTAAGAAGGTGGACTCCTGGCAGAGTCCTCCCCATGTGAAAGGGGCCTTACTTTCTTTCAATGGTCACAAATATAGGGGTTAATCTTCCTGGTTGGGACATAGATGTCAATAAAAATTTGGCAGAGGTTCTAATCCCTTATCGCCACTCTATCTAAAACCAAAAAAAAGGAAAAGGTTTTGCCTTTACGTAGAATTTAATTATTTTACATTAATACAGAGATTGTTTTACTACAGTGAAACACTTTGTAAAAGCGAAGGTCTTTGGTTATCTGCTGTGCTGATTACTGTCCACTTAATATGTTTTGGCATAAGTATGTTGAAAAAAAGAATGGGAGAAACTGACCAAAAATAGGGGTGCCAAGCGTGTACTCAAAAAGACTTGAGGCTGTAATTGGTGCAAAGGTGTTTCAACAAGGTAATATTCACTAAGATTCTAGCCACAAGGTTAATAGAATATATCCCAGATTTGATACATCCAGATCAAGTGGGGTTTATACCAGGAAGAGAAGGGAGAGAAAACATACAACGAGTAGTAAATGCGATACATTTAACACATAAAGAAAAGAAGACAATGATACTAGTAGCCAGCGACGCAGAAAAAGCGTTTGATCGAGTGGAGTGGTCATTCCTAAAAGCAACGCTGTAACACATAGGACTAAAAGAAGGAATGATGAGCTGGTTTATGAATTTATACTCGCAACCTAGCGCAAAAGTAAAAATAGAAGGTAAAGTATCTGAATCATTTAACATTCGAAATGGGACAAGACAAGGCTGCCCCCTCTCACCTATAATCTTTGTTCTGATTATGGAACCTTTTCTACGTAAAATACGAGCAAATATAAATATTAGAGGGGTGACAACAAAAGATGAAGAACAGAAAGTAGCGGCATATGCAGATGATTTAATTTTTTTCATAACATTGCCAGTAATTTCATTACCGCCCTTATTGGCAGAAATAAAAGATTATGGAAAATTATCTTTAAAGTCAACTATGGGAAAACAGAAGCAATGGGTGTAGAATTAAAAGCGGAAATAGCGGAGCAGATTACAACACAGTTTGATTTTAGATGGACAAATTCCCACATAAACTACCTAGGCACCAAGATATCAGGGAATCTAAAAAAACTATTCGCTTTGAATTATATAACATTGGCAAAACAAATAAAATTAGATCTCGAGAGGTGGGACTGAGGAATTTTTACTTGGTTTGGGCGGACAAATATACTAAAGATGAACGTGCTCCCAAAAATCTTGTACCTAATACAAGCCCTACCAATTAAGATCCCACAAAGCTTTTTTAGAGAACTTAGATTCCTGAAATGTATATAGGCAGGGAAACCAGCAAGGATAAGCAGGGCGATCCTATCATTACCCAAGGGGGAAGGAGGGATTGGATTTCCAGACTTGATAAAATATCAGGAAGCATCCCACTTAGCCAAAGTGGTGGAATGGTGTGGGCGGAATAAAAAACCCTGGATAAAAATGGAACAAGCTACAGTAGAAGTACCACTAGAAGGAATTGCATGGATTCCAGATAGCGAAATGACGGCAGAAGAAAGGAAACATCGAATGATAGGTGCCACTATGCGCACTACTAAAAAGATCTTTAAAAAAATGACAATGGGCCAGATTCAGGTAGATGGGCGCTTCTTTACTGTGGAGTAACGTGTCTCATTTACGTTACTCCGGCGAAACTTTAGCAGCAAGTACTGTTATTCACATAGCACTTGCTCCTAAAGTTGCGGTGGCGTATCGAAAATGAGCCGGCGGAATTCAAATTGGGCGGGTAGGGGGCGTGTATTATTATAACTAGGCGCGATCCCGCTGTGAACGTACTGCGCATGCATCGACTGTCAGTGCGCATGCTCCAAATTCTGTCAGTGAACGTCAATGACATCAATCCCCATTCACGGACGTTTTACGCAAACGACTCAAATTTTTTTTTCGACGCGATGACGACGGCCATACTTAACATAGGATACTCCACTAGGGGGCTGCTTTATCTTTACGCCGCGTATCTCTTACAGAAACGTCGGAAAGTCACTGCGTCGCGCCCGAATACGATCGTGAATTTCCGATTCCCGCTGATTAACATATTCTCGGCGTTAATCAGCGGGAACGCCCCGCGCGCCATTTTTAAAATTGAAGTTACGATACGACCCGGCGTTTCTTGTTTTCTGACTAAAGAAAACAGAAACGCCGGCTCAAAGTGAAAGTTAGGCTGGAGTATCACTGATACTCCAGCCTAACTCTACCTGAATCTGGCCCATTATCTAAATATCCAAGTCCCCTAACCCCGATTCTGGGTACTAAGGCCTTCCGAGCAGGACTGATAGACCCAAGATTTATTGCAATGCGTCAGAGGGGTATTAGTAGGATCATCCACTTCTCAAAAAAGAACCGTTTAAAGACAAGAAACGAGATCGAAAAAGAAACTATACCAGAATTAGATTTCCTTAGATTGCTGCAGTTAGAAGCATTTCTTCGGAAAAAGACAAATACGTATACAGAAGTCAGAAATCCGTCCAAATTCGAGCAGATATGCTTAGAAGGGGACTCAATAAGACACTCATTGTCCTTTTTCTACACGATATTAATTAACTTAGAATTACCACAGGAATTTACATTTATACAGGCATGGGAGAGAGACCTGGGTTTAACTTTTACACAAGAACAAAAGAGTAGGATTCTACGATTCACACATAAAGCATCCATAGCAAGTAAATACGAAGAGGGAGGCTACAAGATATTAACAAGATGGTATAGAACACCAGTAATGTTACATCGTATATACCCTCAGATATCAGAAGTCTGTTGGAGATGTCATGAAGCGGAAGGCTCCTTAATACATATTTTCTGGGAATGTGAAAAGATACAGGAATTCTGGAAGATGGTAATGAGGACAATTAATGAGATTATGGGAATTAATTTAGAAAGTAGACCATCGGCAGTTTTAATATTGGATATTTCAATATCAGTGGAAAAATACAAGAATTCATTGATAAAACATCTGATCATAGCCACAAGGGCGTGTATCCCTGCCCTGTGGAAACAAAAAACTCCTCCATCCAGAGCACAATGGCTAGCTAGAGTGGCAGAGATACAACAAATGGAGAACTTGACTATGGCAATGAAAGACCAGGATGAGATGTACCTTTCGACGTGGGCCCATTATGTGAAGTACAGAGAGGGGTGAGGGGTGGGTTGGGGGACGGCCGACCAGGGGACGGATGCTTTTTTTCTTTTTTTTTTCTCCCTGGAGCAGGGAGATGGGAAGGGCGGGTAATTAAAGGAGGTTAGAAGGAAAAGGAGAAAGCTTGTGTGAACAGACAAGAGGGGGGGGGGAAGGTGGAGGGAAAGGGGGGGACTCCTCTCCACCATTACCCTCTTTATGTGTAACAACTGTAATTAATTTGGAAGATATGAAATGTAAAATCTGTAACGCAAATTTTGAAATAAATAAAGAATTTATAAAAAAAAAAAAAACAAGGTATTTGCAAAGATTTTAAACAAACTTCTTTCACATTGTCATTATGGGGTATTGTTTGTAGAATTTAGAGGAAAATAAAGAACTTAATCCGTTAGAATTTAATTATTTTACATTAATACAGAGATTGTTTTACTACAGTGAAACACTCTGTAAAAGTGAAGGTCTTTGGTTATCTGCTGTGCTGATTACTGTCCACTTAATATGTTTTGGCATAAGTATGTTCAGTTTGTGGAACATCAAGGTGGATATGTGGCTTTGTATTTGGCTTGTGCATTAATCATGTTATTTGCAGGATTAGAGTGCAAATCCTCACAGAATAAGACTTGAAAGGATAAACAGGCACACTTATCAGTAGGGGTAATGTGCTTCTATTGCATAAAGAACAGCTATAAAGACAGTTAGGTGTCAAACATCTAGATGGACAGAAAGAACCCACCTGGAATACAAATATAACAAATCTAGGCACTTACTATAAAGAACTTGCTGAAAGAATGTCCTCTTCTGTAAATACTACTGGAGCTTCTTTTCTCATAGAAGCATTGATGGGTTGGACATCACAGCCGGAGGAGGAAGAAATGCGGAAATTTGGAACCCCACCTAGCCAAGACAAATCTGAAGAAAGGTTATACTCAAATACAGGACTAAGGTCAAGACAGTCAGAAGAAAAGGACAAAATGGTTAAACACCATACAAGACAGAACACAATGAAGCCAGAGGGTAATGATAAAAGGGAAAGTGTGAATCCCAATATCATCAGCCAATCAGAGACAGGTACACAGTCATCTGCTAGCATCTCACCTGAAGAGAAAATTCTAACATGTTGTCAGTTAAAGCAAAAGACTGTACATTCTGAAAATAATCAACACGAAGAAAAGAATAATCTTGAAAAACCCAACCAATCGTACATAGCTCTAATTTCAAAAGCTATCTTATCCACTCCAGAAAAAAGGCTGCAATTAAGTGATATATATCAGTGGATCATGGACACTTACCCATATTACCACAACCAGGTACACATTACAAGAATTAATTAAGTTATCCATAGCTGCTAACAAAGCATTAAACCTTAGAAATTAGAACAAATCTTTTAAATTAGTTTTGTTTGATAGCAAGGAAAAATGTATGTTAATGTTTTTTAAAGCTCTCTAAATGTGCATGTTAAACAGCAGAAATAATTTGTTCCCATTTTGTTATAATTTGAGAAACGTATAGATTTATGATTGACTTTAAAAAATTAGGTCAATTTATTTAAGTGATTGCCAAGGGTTACTAAATATTAAATGTAAGATTTTAAGGCAGTTGTAGTTCCACTCTACATGCCTATATAATTAAGCCAGAGGAGTATCTCTCCCCCCCAAAACTAAAAACACCCAAAAGCCCATATGGCGTGTGACATGCTCTTTAATATTATTAGCTGTTAAATCTATGCTGAATAAAGAGCCCAGATTTAGAAACTCATACACATCGTGCTAATAATAATGCATATGTTTTATCTTTCTCTGCTGGATTCCTATATTTTTCCTAAACATGTATTTTGTAAGTAAGCTTTCCTATTTGTGGATTTGGAATGCATTTATTAATTATTAATTTATTAAGTTGTATTACAAAAATAAGTAGAGGCTTTTTTTTTACTTGGTGAACTCAAAATTCACTTAGAAGGTAAATGCAGTAAAGCTGTATTCACATTGAATGCCCAAGCATGCAGAACAAAAATTTAAATAGGATTTTTTTCGTTATATCATCATTATCTACGGGGATAATGAAAGGAAAAACAGCTTCACCTTTTTTTACTCAGCTAAGTAAACCTACAGTTTTCTACGAGAAAAACTACCAGAGTTTTGATTCCTTTAGTATGTTGTAAATAACCCAATTTTGTCTGGGATAATTTTATTTTACAAATGCCTTTGACTACATACATTTTTTTTTCTTAGGACAAAAGCTGGAGAAATAGTGTCCGTCATAATCTTTCCTTAAACGAGTGCTTCATTAAGGCAGGACGTAGTGATAATGGAAAAGGGCATTACTGGACTGTTCATCCTGCCAACATGGAGGCTTTTTCTCAAGGAGATTATCAGCGTCGCAGGACTAGAAGACGTATCCGCAGGTAATTGTTCACACTGTTTGTGTACACTATTATTGTTTGTAAAAGTGCAATAAAATTATGTTTTATCATATGTTAACACAAAATTTGGTAATGCATAATGGGCAGTGTTGTGCATTTCATTTGGAATTTGAATGAAACTCCAATGCACATGTGTGTTGCATAGCACAATACACAGATAGGAACCATCTGTACATTGTGGTGCAGTGTGTTGCTATAAAAAAACAAAAACAAAAAAAAGTAGAAGTCTTATTTTTTGTGCATTTTCATGCGTTGGCAGCCCTTTCAAAATGAATGGGCTGCCCTAATGCAATGCATGCTAACACATGATATGAATAGGTTAATATGTGCTGTAACACACTGCTACTTCAAAAGCATGAAGAACACTTGAAATATGTTGTTATTTGCTGTGTGGAATCTTGAAACCAGGTGAGATCTATTAAACCTGAAATGTCCAGAATTGCAGTTTTAATTTTATGAAGTCCACATCTGTAGCTATATGTTGTCATTGTACAATTCCTATGAATTATATGCAAAGTCATAACTACTGCTATAGCAGCCCAGGCAGCTGCTATGGATCCTGAGGGATGGGGACAAGGCTGTAGTGAAAATTTTAGTTTAAAGAGTGTTGCTCATTAAATTTGTAGTCGGTGTAAGAAAGCCTGCCCCAGCATTGGTGGTCTGTGGGAAGATGAAATGTCATTAGTGATGTGATGGATATTATTGATACAGAGCTGCAAAGGAAACTATTCCTTACCAAGCCTGGATTGACCACAAATAATAATTTCCCTGAAATGGACATCAGAGGTTCACTAAATGAGTTTGTGCAGTCATTTTTGGTTGAGAAAAGAACAGGATGCTTCCTTGCACAGCCATTCTGGTAAGCAAATATTTTTTTTTCTTTGGGGTTGTGTTTCTCTGTCTAGGGTAGAGCTTTCCAGGGCATTTACCTTATTTCTATGGAAGCATCTCAGGTTAATCTCCAACTCTGTACTGGGAAGTTTGTCAAGGGAAGGCTTTCCAGTGCAGTTTTGCTCTAAGCAGTCTCCCACTTGTCACCATGGCACACGTTGTATGCAGCTTACTCAGCATCCTAAAAACTTATCGTAAAAAGGAAGGAAGGAGTGCATTAAACTTTTACGTTGATCACATATTTTGTAGTTATGTCCCTGATCATATGGACAGACCTTTAAAAAACCCAGGGTCACATTACCTGGATCAAGAGTTGAGTCAAGTTTATCCAGTACCAGAACAGCCATGTTTTTAAAGATAGTAATACCGGTAGTTACTTTGCCCATTAACCTCGAAGGTCCAAATCTGATCCTTATTTAAGCATATGCTTTTCACTGTTATTTCACGAATGCAAGCATCATCATGTTGCTTTATATACCAATGATTAGAATACACTTTAGTGAAACAACATTGTGTTTATTCTATAAGAGAATTGTTATTATTGTAGATGTTATCAATGACAATATGTAGTTTGGTCATAATTTATCCCTTCCAATAAAGCTTAAATGGGTTGTAAAGGTACAATTTTTTTTCTAAATAGCTAAATAGTCGGGAGAGTCAGGACGCCCACTAACACACAGTTCCTTTCTCTATCTGCAACGTAGAGAGAGTCCTGACTCTCCTGTAGTCCAAGGGAGGGGGTTGAGCACAACAATCCACACCAGGGAGAAAGCCTTGCATTACTGTGTGGAGTTACAGACAGAAGAATAGGAAGTGAGGATTTCTCAGAAGAAAAAAGGACATTTAAAAGCAATATCGAAGGATGAAGTAAGTGAAGGAGGACTGCGCTAAGGTAAAGAAAGCTATCTCGAAAAAAAAAATTGTGGGCCAGATTCACATACATTGGCGCATATTTTTTTTTTCTTTTAAAGTGTATTTTTGTGCGTGAACTCGAGAGAGAGGAGCCGGACTGTAGGAGTTGGGAGTAGGCAGACCCTCCCCCCGGAGGCAATCGCCATCCTTCTCCATGCCCCTGGTGGCAATGGCGGGTGTGAAGGGGGGCCTCCCACTCACCCCGCCCTACCTGCTCCTCTTGGGAGCCCAACTGGGGCCCAACGGGACCCCAATGGGGCAGAGGGACTCCCCCTATGAGGGAGTGAGGGGGCCTAGCCCACCCAGCCAGCCCCGTAGGTCCTTCGCCTCTCTTTATTTTAAGAGACCGCATGGCCAAAGTGCATGTGTTTTTTAAACCAATTTTGTGTGCGTGCAAGTGTGGTGGTTTTTTGTGGGGGGGGGGGGTGGGCGTACTAAGCACAGGCGTACCTTGCATAGCACACCCACCGGGAGCCGGGCTGAGACCACCAAACTCAATTCACATGTAGCCGAGACCGGGATCCGAACCCTTGGCTGCAGAGGTGAATGGCGCATATTTTGACCAGCGTAGCGCACCTCTTTTACGTTAGACCGGCGCAATGTAGAGGCGCAATCACCGTATCCTCGTAGTATTTGCGCAGAAATTAGCGCCGGTGTAACGTAAATTCCGAGTCGTAAGGTGGAGTAATTCAAATTGGGAAGGACGTGGGCGTGTTTCATTGAAATGAGCCGTGACCCCATGCAAATGAAGGGCTGGCCGGCTCGCGCATGCGCACATGAAGCAGACCATGGTCAGCACCTCTGTGCGCATGCTCACAACTCGGGAACGGCGCAATCAGTGAAATTGGAAGTGGACCCGGGCAACTTAGTGAACTACGCAGACAGCATAAATAGACAGACACAAACGCCCTTCCTTTGCAAAAGTACATCCCTTTGTATCCCTTCCTATACCGCAAGGTGCTTTTGTTATGTTGTTTGTTGCGTTGTGACTTGTCTTTGTGATATTTGTTGACTGTTTGATCTAGTGTTTTGGATAATATATTTGATAGTGTTTTTTGGTGACTGGTTGTGAGACTTTTTGGTTGATAGATTTTGTTTGTTTGTTTTTTTGCTTGATTTTTCCTGCTTGTTTTTGTGTGTGATTTTTGGTGATTCTTTGGGAGAGAGTTGTTGTATGAGTATGACTGAGAGGAAGTGGAAGACCTGGTCGTGCTCCAGGTGGCTGTGGGTGGGCTTGAACCCAGGACCTCACCCTTGCTGTTGCAATGCCTGGTCTCTGAGCCACTTCTCAGTTTGGGATTTCTCCTTGCTTTCCAGTTAAGGTGGTGCTGAATGTGCTGATCACCTTAGTTGGATCTCATTGCAATCTGCACCTGAATATTCTAGTCCAGCTGAGGCTATTTACCCAAATTATCCAGGGTATAAAGCCCTGCCTCACTCTGACAGCCTTGTCAGTTCATTGTGATCTGATCTTCCTGTCTGTGTGAACAGTTCCTGTATTGTTCTTCAAGCTCCAAGACTGACCCCGGCTTCTGACCTCTTGTTTATGTACCTCGGATTGCTGCTGTCTCCTGCCCTTTGACCCCGGCCTGTATTTTCGGATTCTCTCTGCTGTCTGCACCTTCTGACCTACAGAACCGCAAGTATTATGTAACATATTATAGCAACCATAAGCTTGCTGCCATCATAGTGAAATTCTAAGGGAACGTTGTTATATTGGTTATTCCCGTCTGACCACCTTTTGCTTCAGTTGCCTTTTTGAATATTATTGATATTGACCAGAGACTCATGAATAGGGGTACAGTACTATTGAATGCAACCTGAACCACTTGCTTAGTCAGCTTACCAGCGTAACCTATCTTTATTCATACTAGCTTTATGTTTGTCTAAGCTCCATGATAACGTTGATTTCCAAGTATGAGGTTGTGATGATTTAAACCCTAAACTCTCTGTTCATAGAAGAGAGTGAAGTTGTGGTTTTACCTGAGTAACCTCCATAGTTAAGAATCTATTAAACTAAGATAGAAACGTGAACGTAACATAATAACGGAAACCCCAAAAACTAATAAAATGGACTCCACTCAGGGTATGCCGTTACATACGTTACATTGCGGGATGATTCTTTTGATTGGTGTGAAACAGGAGAAGTTCTGTTTTTGAGCCGTTGAGTTTAAGATAACTCTTTGTCATCCAATTTTCTATCAAAGTAAGGCATTTCTCTAGTCCGAGATAATGATCCTTATTGTTGCAGATGTGAAAATATAGTTGTGTGTCATCTGCATAAGAGTGATAAAGTAACTTCTAGTTACTGATAATTTCAAAAAGAGGGCGGAGATAGATATTGAACAGAACAGGCAACAGAGGGGATCCCTGGGGGACTCCGCATGACACTGTGCGTTTTTCAGAAGTGAAAGGGCCCAATTTCACTATTTGTGATCGGTTTTCCAAGAAGGAGGAGAACCAAGATAAATCACATTACGCAACTCTGGCTACTTCAACTAGCCGAGTCAGCAATAATTTGTGGTCTACCGTATCAAAGGCTGCACTTAGGTCCAACAGTACTAGAAGACAAGATTCTCCTTCGTCCGCTGCCTCGAGAGCATCATGCCATATTTTGAGTAGTGCTGTTTCTGTCCCGTGACCAGGACGGAAACCGGATTGGAATGGATCGAGTAATTTATGGGTGTCTATATGGCTGTTGTACAACTTCTTTCTCCATTACCTTGGAAAAGACATTTAGGCCTGTTATGGGACGACGGTAGTTTGGATCTTTGGGGTCGATGTTGTTTTTTTTTTAGAATTGGTTTGATTATACCTTGTTTCAGCAAGGTTGGCACCATGCCCTTCTTGAATGACTGGTTTATGAGCTGCATGATATCTGGTGCCAAAATATCGGCACATTCTTTCAGCAGTTTAGTGGGGATGATATCATTAGCCGCTGTGCTATTTCGCCAGATGATATTTTTAGTGGCATCGATGGAAATGGGTTTTAGAGTGAAATTCGATGATTGCGGCGGATTTATGTGGGTATTAGGTTTGTGATTTAGGGGGGTTGATGAAGGTTGTATTTTGCTGAATACTTTCACGGATTGTTTCAATTTTGTTAATGAAGTAATCCGATAATTCGTTGCAAAATTCTTGTGAATCAGTATTAGGGGCTTCTAGACAGACTGGGTTCATGGTCTGGGTGACTATATTGAAGAGTTTGCGGGGGCAGTTTAGGGCATTAGTGATGATACTGGAAAAATGGCTAAAAAGATTTCTTTGTGGTATTTTTTGGTTATGATCTTGTAAATGGTGTGGTTTTTCTCTGAAGAGCTTCTTTTCCAAGCTGCTTCCACTCTTCTGCGCTCTTGCTTTAACAACGACAGCTAACTGGAGTTGTTTTTCCGGATGCATGTTTTACGTTTAGGCGCTACTAAGACGGCTGACTGTAGTAGAGCTTTGTTGATGGCGTCAAGTGTTTCTGTGGCAGTTTGATGTAGTTGGATTGTTTTTATTTTTTTCCCAAATGTAGTTTTGAAGAGTTCCGAGTGGAGCTTCTTCTGAGCTCTAGTCCAGTGTGTTCTCACTGGTTTTATCATTTCTTTTGAGGGGGCATTTTTAGTAATTATGTATTTAATTGCATGGTGATCTGTCCATGGTTGCGGCTCATTTAATTTCCAAATTTTGTCTGAAAATGAGATCGAGCGTGTGACCTGAAGCTGAAGATGCTGCAGACCTAATCCTTCCAAATGGTCAATGCAGGCATCGGCGACGTAGTCCTGTGAGGAGTTGGCCCAGAGGTTGAAATCCCTGAGCAGCAGGAGGTGTTTGGTGTTTAGGGTATAGGTGGAGATGAACTCTGTCAATGACATGAGAAGGTGCATTTTTGGACCCGGGGGTCCATAGCAGAGGAGTATGTGAACGGTGTTTTGGGGATTTGTTTGCAGTTGCAGAGTGAGGGTTTCCATGAATGGAAGTGAGTTCTGAAGGTCTGGTTTAGCGATCGAGAGGTGAGTCTTATGGATCACCGCCAGACCTCCTCTGCCGGGGAAGGTGATATTGTTCGGGGAAGGTATTCGATGATGATGGTAAGGAAAATTTTCAAGTCTCCTACTTGCTAAAACGTCCCTCCCCGTTTGATCCAGAGGAAGGCGAAGAAAAAAAACCTAGCCGTGCAATGCCAATCTGCCCCGACAGGGTAAAGAAATTCCTTCCTGATCCCTCAAAGGCGATCGGGAGAGCCCTGGATCAAGAGCTAAAATGGCTGTGGGTGCGGAGGGGGATAAAGAAACTGTCCGTTTCTCCACTATGTTGGGCCGCAGCCACGGCTTATCCTGAAAAGGACGGCCGCACACTGTCCCAGGGGAGGTGGATAGGCCTTACCTTAATGATGCCTGCGGGAGGAAGTGGGAGGCCAAGGGAAAAGGAGGAGCACTTGTCCTGGTCCAGTGCAGGGGGGGCGGAGCAGACCCTGGCTGTCTGGCGCTAGGAGCCACACGTCCTACTCCTAGGAGCGTGCGCCGATTACTACTAGCACCAGTTCTAGCCCTGGGAGTGAGAGCAGACTCGGCTGTTGCTGGGTGCAGTAAGAAGGCCACTGTTTCCAGAGGTACAGGCCGAGGGGGCACTGCAGGAAAGCTACCAGGTGGTCCAGGGGCCGAATACACAGGAAAACTGGACTCAGGGCATTCAGGGGGAACCTGAGGAGATTGCTGGAGCCGTGGCCGGGTGTAGCAAGATGGCCGCCACTCCAGAGACTAGGCAGAAGCTGCAGACTTTCCTGGAGGATCCCGCAGGTGAACCAGTGTCAGCTATGGCGGCGATCCTCAATATGGGATGCCAAGGAGATAGGACTGGAGGGGGGTGCCCGGCGGCGGCGGGTGATGGCCTCAACGGCGGCGATCAATCGGGTAGGGGTGGGGGGGTGCTCTGTCTGGGGTACCACTAAACGGGGGGTCACGGCCGTGAGCGGAGGTCCAGGGGGAGAGCCGGAGAGAGCGGGGGAACAAGCCGGGGGAGAGCCAATGGTGCAGCCCTGGATGTCAGCCATCAGGAGCTGCATGTGCATTTCTGGTTAAGCAAAGTAGTTATGTTACCTCTCTGCTCTAAACCCTCATTGGACAGTGAATCAGCATTATCATCTCAGTGAGCAGGGGCTAACCTAGAAAGCAGTGAAACTGATCCACGTAGCAGTGATGATAAACCATAAGTAATGAACTAGTAGTGACTACCAGAGATGTGTCAAAAGAAATACCCAAATTCCAAAAGATTTGGCAGATAATACAGTTCACATATATGGATCTACCCATGTATTTAGCTGCCAAAGGATCCAAATAAAGAAGATCATACCGACTGAAATGTAATTGTACAACCTCTGCAAATATCATCTTTTGCAAGGGCCTACATCAACAATCAATTCAGTATATATTCGGTCAAGGAGGTTAGCACACTACATACAGTAGTTGTTGGTACATCAATTGCTACATGTATGGCCAGCTGCAATGCACTTTGCAAATCATTACTGCTCTTTAAACTAAGTTTTTAACTGACCCCACCCAATGTTTATAATATATTATTGATCACTTTGCTGTTTCTTTGTGATTTATTTTAATTCATTAACTTCTGTCTTCAACAGGGTGTCTTCTGTGCTTGGATGTTCGCCTCACTTACCCCTCTGCAATCTGCCTTGCGCTAGCCAAAGGTTTTGCATCTGGTGCCCTTCTCTCCATGTGCATTCCAGTCTTAATCAAATCTGGCCTTTAGTGGAAAATGTTCAGCACCAATCGCAAAGGTCTCTTGCTGTACCAATTATTTGGCCTTGGCATCAGCTTCCTCCTTACATATAATATTCTAAAAAGTTATATTGAATCTCAAAACTTTTAAATTCTAAATTTGATTCATTATGATAAACATATCAAATATTTATTTTATGTAGCTTTACATGTGTAACATTTTCAATACATTTGAAATATATGTTCTTCACATAGAGCACTGAGGAGTTTGCACAAACTGCTAAAATTAAAGCATTTTGGCACGGATATGATGGAAGGTGCAAAATAACTGTTTCGGTTGTTCCTCAGTTATCCAGAACTTCAGCTTGGGTGTTGAATGTGTGAATTACCATGTATACCAGTCTGAGCAAGGTTGACCTTAACTTTATAAGAGTGCATATCATGAGTGCCTATTTAAGAAAATTACATGTATGTAGGCTGACATTGCTGCCCTTTCTATTAAAATGCTAAAACGTAGCTGCGTGGCTTTGGTTTTAACACCTTCTCACTTATTTAAAACAAGAAACAAAACAGTTTTTTTTCTGAATTAATTTGCAGCCTGCATGTTCCAATTCTGTTACAGTAGTTTTAGACCCAGTCAAACAGCTAGAATTTTTAAGAGGAAGCCATTAGTGGCTGTTAAGGGAAGGAGGAGGCTCAGGCATTGTTTTAACTTAATGCAGAAAATAAATTAAGGTATAAAAAAATGTTGCCTTTAAAACCACTTTAACAAACTACCTTTATGATGAGGATCTTATCACAGCAGTAAATTAGTTTGATGACAAAACAGTATTATAGTTCACCATTGAAATATGTTTACAATATATTTATAAAATAATTGTTAAAGCATTTTTCATATACATTATAGTTATTTTGATCAGTGTGGCTTTGGAATGAAAGTAGTCTATGTACTGTATACAATAGCTTTCAATCTATGCTCTGGCTGATTTTACAGTATTCTGGATCAAGTAATATATTATATATATATATACACTCATAAGTTTACATACCAGGGCAGAATGTATGATTTCTTGGCCATTTTTCAGAGAATATGAATGATAACACAAAAACTTTTCTTTCACTCACGTTTAGTGTTTGGCTGAAGCCATTTATTATCCATAAACTGTGTATACTCTCTTTAAATCATAATGGCAACAGAGACTACCAAAATGACCTAGATTTAAAGTTTACATACCCTGGTGGTTTTGGCCTGATAACATGCACATAAGTTGACACAAAGGGGTTTGAATTAAAGGCAGCCATTCTCACCTGTGATCTGTTTGCTTGTAATTAGTGGGTGTGTATAAAAGGCCAATGAGTTTCTGGACCCCTGACATTTCAGGATTCTGAGACATGAGGAAAGCAAAAGAATTGTCAAAGGATCTGTGGGAAAAGCTAGTTGAACTGTATAAAACAGGAAAGGGATATAAAAAGATATTCAAGGAATTGGGAATGCCAATCAGCAGTGTTCAAACGCTAATCAAGAAGTGGAAAATGAGAAGTTCTGTTGAAACCAAATCACGGTCAGGTAGACCAACTAAAATTTAAGCCACAAATTGTTGGTATGCAAACAAAAACCTATAAATAACTTCAGGTGAAATACAGGACTCTCTGAAAACATGTGGTGTGTCTGTTTCAAGATTTACAATAAGGAGGCACTTGAAGAAAGATGGGCTGCATGGTCGAGTCGCCAGAAAAAAAACATTACTAGGCAAATGCCACAAAGTATCCCACTTACAATACGCCAAACAGCACAGAGACAAGCCTCAAACCTTCTGGCACAAAGTCATTTGGAGCGATAAAACCAAAATTGAGCTTATTGGCCACAACCATAAACTCTTCATTTTGAGAGGAGTCAACAAGGCCTATGATGAAATGTACACCATTGCTACTGTAAAACACAGAGGTGGATTGCTGATGTTTTGGGGATGTGTGAGCTACAAAAGCACAGAAAATTTGGTCAAAATTTGATGGCAAGATGAATGCAGTATGTTATCAAAAAAATCCAGAGGATTATTTCCATTCATCAGCCAAGAAACTGTGCATGGGACGTACTTGGACATTCCAACACGACAATGATCCAAAACACAAGGCTAAGTTGACCTGTCATTGATGAGGTCTCCTGACCTCAATATCATTAATCCACTCTGGGGAGATCTCAAGAGTGCAGTTCATGCAAGACAGCCCAATAATTTACAGGAACTAGAGGCTTTTTGCCAAGAGGAATGGGCAGCTTTACCATCTGAGAAGATAAAGGGCCTCATCCACAAATACCACAAAAGACTTCACTGATAATAAATGGCTTCAGCCAAACACTAACCATGAGTGAAAGAAAAGTTTTTGTGTTACCATTCCTATTTTCTAAAAAATGGCCAAGAAATCATAAATTCTGCCAGGGTATTTAAACTTATGAGCACAACTGTGTGTGTGTGTATATATATATATATATATATATATATATATATATTTTTTTTTTTATTATTATTATTTGAACTGGCACTTTTCTCTGAGTTTCTATTTTTCTGCCTTATTCCTTTTGTAACCCTGTGGCTTGATGCATAGAGCTTTTTTATGCTAGTTAACAGTTCAGCTGTGCTTTTGCTGTTCCTACAATGAACCATCACACATCATTTTCCAAACCTTGTCCTAATTACAACTAATTGCCTGTGAGGCGCTTAATAAGATCTTCAGCTTTAAGGCTGTAATTGTGCTTTAGTCGGATTTGGAGCTCACGGTGTTTGTATTTATCTGTCCACTTAATCAGAATCTGCTGAACTTTGAAAAATAGGAAGCTTACGACAAGAATCTCATGCCTAGTCCAATGAACTGTGACAAATGTGCCATAAACACTGCATATGCTACTCTTTGTAGCTGCTATGATGTAAAGATTACAGAAGGGAAAGTGGTAAATATGTAGTTTAATCTGTTTCCACTGGAAGAAATGTAATTTTCCCAATGTATCTAGCGCACCTAGAATTTTTTCGACAGAGATCAAAAAAAATTCAAATGGCAGGGTAGAAACTATAAATCGTGGAGTTCCAAAGCCAATTTTAGCACTCTAGAAATCATCAAGTCTCAACATCTGTCTGTGGCACCCATCAGTGTCAGTTTATTAGGTCTACTAACAGTACTGAAAATACCTACTGGTACCTTTGTGCTGGGCCTGTAACTAGCTGATAAGTAACCTTGGTTTTTGCTGCTATATTGGCTATGGGCTCTGTTTACTGACACCATGTGACTTCACATCTATGTGCCTGCACGTCTAGTAGTCAACCACCTAGCTGCCTGCCTCAGTGATCCCGCAACCACCATTTTTATTGATTGAATCTGCAATAAGGAACTGTCACTTGCCAACTGGCCCAACTGATTGGCTGACTGTACTTATGCTCCATATCCTCTGACATTACAGCTGCATACTAGCCCTGTTTGTACCACCTATTTCTTGAAATGACAGGTAGGAGCCCACAGTGGTAGTGAGTGCACTAGCGAGTAATACCCACCCTCTGACGTAACATGAAGGCACAGAAAGCAGTAGTCAAGACTAATGCTCCAATTATTCTCCAAGATATGCCACTTCCCCTGCACTCCCTCCCCCTTCCTGCCCAGGGATCCACCTGAGGCACAAAGTTTGCAGCAAGTGGCATATTAAGAAAAATATGACTTTGGTTTTCCTAAATTTTCTTTAAAACAGGAGAGTATTTTGCCATTAATGCATTAATAAAAAACACATATTTAATGCAGCGCTGTCATCACATAGCCAGTACTTCAGGTGCCTCCAGAGCCCACAATGCCTGGTGCTGTGATAGCTTGGGTCTTTTTGGGTTAGGTGGGTTGAACCCCTAAACCCTGTATATTACCTTCCCCTAAGCATCACTATTGGCCTGTTACTGAGTTGCCTTGGTGGAAGCAGTGTGGGGAGGGGGGGACAGCATTTACCCATCAAATTCAGAAAGTTTCTACATTTCAAAGCACAAGGGCATTCTGGTCACCAGAGATACTTAAAAAGATTATCTAAACGCAAGAACAAAAAATTATATATTAAGTCTTACCAGTCCTTATATGTGGTGGCTAGTTTTCCTTTTTCTGACTTTCTTTCCTGTAGTTTCAAAAACAGAAAAAAACAGAGCAAAATGTTATAAATGTTATATTTACCAGGCAAAAATGGAATGCATAGGGAAAGTTAATTGTTAGGGTTTGCATACACTTTAAAAAGAAATGACATGCATGCACCTAGAGATATCTGTGATGTAATGACAGGGCTACATTACGTAGGTATATTCACTTTATAGTTGCTTTAGAACATTGTTTATGAGGATTAATACACTTTAATATATTATTTTTCAGTGGATTAAAGACTGATGTTGTATTCTGTAATACAACCCCTCTATATAATTAAAAGGATACACTTACAATGCATATAAAAATATATTTTAATGTAAAAGTACATTTTGTTTCCTGATCCTTTTGTATTCGCTATGTATTAGCCTTGTATATGCTTAAGCAATAAATTAACTGTGAAACCTGTAAAACAGTGCAGACAAAAATCTAATAATAATTCAATTACCAACATGAGACTTACTTTCAAAATCACAATTTCATAAAAAGAATTCATAAAGTTGTGAATAAACAAAATAATAAAATGTCCATACAAAAAAAAACATTCAGAAGGAAAGATAATCAACAGTTCTTCTTTAGAAATCCTATAACCAGGATAGAATCCAATCCACACAGTGTGAATAGAAATCACCATTCATCAGCTAGTGTAATATAATCCACCAATGATAGAGGGGTTTCCACCACCTTCTGACACAGTTAAAAGTGCCTTTTTCCAGATCAGATGGGCCATCATTATAAATGGTCATAAAACGCTCAATACATCATGGCCAAAGATGAGTTCACCATGACATACAAACGCCCAGAAAATATAGCTGTAACACAGCTCAAATCAGCATGATTAGATGCACAGTCTGCTTGCACTCCTCTTTCAGCGCAGACCCATAATGGATGATGAGCTCCAGGTAAGAGAAAGCAGCACAGACCCAGAATGGATGATACACACAGCCTGCTTGCATTTCACTGCCAGCACAGATCCAGGATGGACGATGATGGATGACCTCCAGGTGAGAGAAAGCAGCCAGCTGCAAACTGCATTAATACAGAAAAAACAGTAAAAGCCACTGTTTGGCATCTGAGTACAGTGGCATGACCTCACTGCTACAGGCTCTTACCCTTACATGTTTCGTCTGATGGGACATCTTCAGAGGCACATGACAGTAAATGACATTAAGCCCTTGACAGTTCAAACGCGCATGAAAAGTCACACTCCATGCACGGCAATGGAACAGTTCAAATTAATGCGACTCAAGTTGCAGCCACTTTGAAAAAGGTTCCTGCACTATTTCTGTGCGATTTTAGTGCAACTTGCATTGACATCTGTTAAATGAAGTCACACAGATATCAGCAAGCTACACATAAAATCGCACTGCTTTTAAGTATCATAATTTCAAAACCGCACTGGTGTGAACCAGAGCTCACTCTCCTAGTGCTGAAACTGTTTCAGCACCATGGAAAGCATGTCAGCAAATTAATGAAAGTACATTCCCGTTAGTAAACAAGATTTAAGCAAACATTCCCTCCATGATTCCACCAGAAATAGAAAAATAACTTTCAACAACAACATTCGAATTGGCAACATTTGATTATGCAAGATTTGCCTACATAATAAATCAGGGTTTGACAAATTTGCTTGAAATCTAGGAGCCAGCTAAAAAAGTTAGTAGCCAGAAAACGTGCCCCGTCCCGACGGGCTCGCATTCAGAAGCGAACACATACGTGAGTAGCGTCCGCATATGTAAACGGTATTCAAACCACACGTGAAGTATCGCTGCGAGAGCAAAAATTCTAGCCCTAGACCTCCTCTGTAACTCAAAAAATGCAACCTGTAGATTTTTTTAAATGTCGCCTATGGAGATTTTAAAGGGTAAAAGTTTGTCAGCATTCCACGAGCAGATGCAATTTTGAAGCATGACATGTTGGGTATCAATTTACTCGGCGTAACATTATCTTTCACAATATAAAAAAAAAATGGGATAACTTTACTGTTGTCTTATTTTTTAATTAAAAAAGTGTATTTTTTTCCCAAAAAAGTGTGCTTGTAAGACCGCTTCGCAAATATGGCGTGACAGAAAGTATTGCAACGATCGCCATTTTATTCTCTAGGGTGTTAGAATCAAAAATATATATAATGTTTGGGGGTTCTAATTAGAGGGAGGGAGATGGCAGTGAAAATAGTGAAAAATTGCACAGAATTGTTGTTTAACATGTAATGCCAACGGCCACCACCAAATGGCGCCAGCTCACAGAAGGGAGAGCTTGGGACTTCACAAAGCCGCAAAGCCGCTGCCTCAATTACCGGCCGCCACGATCGTGCGGCGGGGGAGGTGGGGACGCACAGAGGCACAGGATCTCCGTGCGCCCCCACCTCCCCCGCCGCACGATCGCAGCGGGCCCGCAGTGGGCGGTAATTGAGGCAGCCGCTTCAGGGCCTTGTAGGCCGCGGCCTCACTTACCGGCGGTCGCGGGCGCATTTTCTTGTTGCAATTGTGACCTGGTGCCCGGATATTGTCGACCCCTGTAATAAATACAGTGAATGTTAGTGCACTTAGCCCCCCCCCCCTCACACCTCTACGCCCTCAGCCCCCCTCACACCTCTATGCACTCAGCCCCCCTTCACACCTCTACGCACTAAGCCCCCCTTCACACCCATAGACAATCAGCTGTCCCCCCCCCCCACACACACACACACCTGTACACACTCTGCTCCCCCCCCACACACACCTGTACACACTCAGCTGCCCCCCCCCACACACACATGTACACACTCAGTTGACCCCCCCCCCCCACACACACACACACACACCTGTAAACACTCAGCTGCCCCCCCCCCCCACACACACACAGACACACACCTGTACACACTCAGTTGCTCCCTCCCCCCCCACACACACACACCTGTACACAATCAGCTGACCCCCACACACACTCTCAGACCCCCCACACACACACACCTTTACACAGTCAGCTGCCCACACACAAACACATGTACACACTCAAATGTCCCCCAACCACACACACACACAAACACACCTGTACACACTCAGCTGCCCCCCCAACCACACACACATACACACACCTGTACACACTCAGCTCCCCACCCCCCGACACACACACATCTGTACACACTCAGCTCCCCACCCCCCACACACACACCTGTTCTACACACTCAGCTCCCCCCCCACACACACACTTGTACACACTCAGCTCCTAACTCCCCTCCACACACACCTACCTGTACACACTCAGCTGCCCCCTGTACACATACAGCCTTCTACCTCCACTTGTAAGGTGGTCTTCGTAGTCCCAGGTCCTGTTTCTACATGTCCCTGTAAGACACGAGAGGAGCTGCAATCCACAAGGTGTGCACATGCAGGAAGCAGCCAGAGGTAGCAGTAAAGAGCCTGACTGAGCTAAATAATGAAAGGAGCAGCCGCTGCTGACATGCACTAATATAGAGAGCAGGCCGCAGCTACAGAGCACCTGCCAGGGGCGTGCTGGGACGGGGAAGGCATGCATTTTCCCCTAAGGCCGCTCTTATTCCCCGTAAAAAGGCAGATTTGATGGTAGCTGTACACTGGGCATGTGCAGTTGGCAGAGTCACTGCTGTGGGTGACTCCGGAGGGAGGCTGGCAGGGCTGTATAACAGCCCAGAAGCATGCAGGAACGTGCGTGCTGTGAGCGGACATTTGTTCTGTCACAGTGCTGTTCCCGGGTGCTTCTGAGCTGACAGTCTGTGTGCAGAGAACAGCCGAATAGAAGGGGTGGATCCGCTCTGCCTCCTCCAGCCCCCTCTCTTACTGTGCGCTCCCTCACTCCAGGCAGCCTGTGTGCTCCATCTGTGAAAAGGACAGGTGGGCAGGAAAGTTTAAACTAAGTTCCGACGGTGCTCAATGTCACTGCTCTGTATGGGATGCTCTAGAACAGTGGTTCTCAACCTGGGTTGGTCCTGAAGCCTACATCGCTCTCCCAGTCTTTTTGCGGATACCCACTCAGTTAATGGCATGGCTGGGGGGCAGAGGTCATCTGACTGGTGAGGAATGTGAAGTAGAGGGGGCTGGAGGAGACCCTATCTCCTTATTTCGGCATAGGTGTCACTGCTGCAAGACACCACAAGTCGACGATACAGTGAGTAACACTACCTGTGATTATAGTTGCCATTAAAAGGCCCCACCACAGTCCTCAGATCAGCAGATGACCTTGATCAAGAGCACCTAAGTTGGCCGATCAGAACTCCCCCCAGCACTGCCACTCATCCCAACTCCCCCCATCAAGGAGTAAGAGAAGGAATAAAAATAGAGAAAACATGGAAGGGAGCGGAAAAGAGGGGGATGAAGAAAGCAAAAGGGAGAGAAAGAATAAGAGAAAGAACAAGAAATGGGGATAGAGCGAGATAAAAGGGAAAGAAAGGAGAACAAAGAAAGAGTGGTATAACCTAAAATGTACCATAAGGGGATTTAATACTGTACGAGTGGAAAGGGACCCAGGGAGCACTAAATGTCCATGGGTTAGGGGCACAAATTACTTGTCTTGCCTTGGGTGCTGACAACCCACGCTACGAAAATAATTTTATCGTTAGGGGTCAACACAACTTAGGAAATTTTATCATGGGGTCACGGCACTAGAAGGTTGAGAACCACTGCTCTAGAAGCGGATACCGAGCTAGTGAGCCTTCTGCCTGCTAGGTCCTTACTGCCAAGTGAGTGAGCTGTGACCAGCCTCCCCCCCTCTCCCAAATTCTTCTCCCCCTCTCTCTGCAGATAAGGAGGTTTCTTTCAGCAGCCTTGTGCAATACCTGGTCTTGTGTGTTATGATTTGGGCTCACGCTGGTCTTCTGCAGTTTGGCTGCAGTGTTGGTGATCTGCATGTTACCCCCCTAATCACAGGGAGACATTTCCTGAAGTGCGGCTGCAGAGATCGGGAAATGTCTCAATGCCTGTGATTAGCGCAGCGCCGACTTCATGGTGGGCTCTGCACGTGGGCTTTGCGAACACGCCAGAGCTCATCCTTAGTGGTGTGTACAAGGCTTTACTATGTTGATGTAGCGATACTCCCTCAGAAGCCGCTGGTTGATTTGGGATCGGCGTAATAAGTTACCTTTCAGCTTTTTCTAGGGGTGAAATCAGTGAGCAGAGCAGTAAGCGAATGTCCAGCTAGTAGATAAGGTTTTCCAAATGCTTTATTTCTTGGGTCCAACACGACCAACATCAACAGGAGGTAGATAGGACAGGTTGATGAAGTAGAGAAAACCTTGCGGTATCAGGCTTGGATGAACAGGAGAGCAAGCCTGCTCTCAGTAACAATATATTTTGTCGCCACTCTAGCCAGAGTGGGTATAGTGATCCCCGCACAGACCTCTGAGACAAGCCTGGCAGCCGGAGTTCTACTTTAAGGTTGCTGGAAGGAGCAGGTCCTTGCTGTGGACCTGGCTCTGATTGGATTTAAGATGCCAGATGAGGCCTCTGCCACAGGCTCTATGCTGACAATGTGAACAGCAGAGCGAATCCTTCCAGTCAATCACAATTGGGTGACCGATTGACAGTAGAAGTGTACCTGTCAGTGTGTCAGTCACTAGATCCATGATGGTTTGTCCAAGTCTCTCAGATAACCTGCCTCCGGGTTCTCCTCGAGCTGACTCCCCACCGCACAGCCAGTGGCCTAGGATCTCTCTCTTGGTGGTGAGGGGACCCAGCAAGTCACTGGGGCCCCTCGGCAGCATCAGCCAGGAACTCTGCACAACTTTCGACCCCGGCCTGGTAGGCCATATAGAAGTGCATTAAAATCCTTGCTATCCGCAGTTGTGGTTCACTCCCGTTTACCAGTGTTGTGACACTGTGCATCATATGTCATATTTAATCCCCCTGGAGTACCATCGCTGTGGATCAGGTATGGAGTTCAGTTCTTTAAGGTTGGGGTTAAACCACAGTGGGTTATTAGGGGAAACTGACAATGATTCCTTTGTGATTTTGGAAACAATTGTTTTAGACAAGGAGAGTGAGGTTTTCAGCATAGATGTGCCCGAGCGGGTCAGAGGTCGACCCCTGTATACAATATTATGAAGGGTCTCCATTGAGGAGGCAATGGCACCCTCAGTGAACGTGCAGGCATTTGCTGCAACTGGGTGTAGCCAGTCATGGATATGGACTAGCTGAGAGGCCAAATAGTACAGTAAAAGTTGGGAAATGCCAAACCCGCCAGGTGTGCCGGCAACCGCAATGTCTCCAAAGCCACCCTGAGGGACCTGCCATTCCACAGAAACGCTGTGCAGATCGTATCTATCTTTTTAAAGATGAATTTGGGGACCTTACACGGTGCGTTGGACAGGACATACAGCAAATAGACCATTTTAAAAATTATTAGCCCCCCCCCCATGAGATCCAGGGGCAGGTCCATCCACTGTTTAGTCTTCTCTAGGAGCCTGGTCAGTAGGGGAATTAAGTTATTGTCAATATAAGAAGATATAGGTAATTGGGTGGAAAATCTCGCGCCAAAGTGGGGGAGGGGTGATAAAAATATTAGAAAAGCTGCTCCCTGGATAAATCAAATGAATTGAAATATAATAATTGTATGCATGGAATAGGGGCGCTAGAAAGTAAAATGAAATAAATAGGTGAATAAATACTACCTATCCCAATAGAACATAAATCCTTAATTACAAATAATAACATAAATTGTGCAAGGTGCATATAAATTCAATAATAATGACAACGCCTGCAGCGAAACAGGTGTGCAATGAATGAGTGAATAAAATAAGACAATATACAATACACGGTGATATATATAGTGACCATGAATAATATAAAAGTGCTCCGTGCTCAAAAAAGTCCTTGTGGTAGGTTCCACCTTCACCAATGGGACACCTCAAGTGGGGATGGATGGCTCCTTACCAAATGAAGTTGACCTAAACTAAGGTCAAAAGAGCTTGGGTAACACCACCTTGCGTATGAGGGATTCCAATGAAGTTGAACGGATAATGCAGATGTCATAAAAAAGGAGAAAGAACAGCTCCCATAGTGTAAAACTGTTTAATGAAAATATAAAAAACAGATACACAGTGCCAAGTGGCCCCTTACTTGAATGGGTGCCCGTATCCCGGCACTGAGGCTGTAAGCTTGTGTGTATGGAGAGAGAAACGAAGCCCGGCGTGCGTTCCACTGCTGTGCGCGAGGAAACCAGATAACCGGAAGTAGGTAATCAATGCGTGCCCAGGTACCGCCTCGACATATGTTTCGATATGATCGTCATCAGGAAGCGTACCTGGTGCACGCTAAGGGCTGGTATTATAGGCCTGTCAATCACCGGATGGGGAGGGGGGGGAGCAATGTGATAATGCAACAGCCTCTGTTCCGGTTATGGCAGCCATTCAATACAAAGTAAACAATGCGTTCGCAACCATTTGCAGTTTGCAACCGCAACTACAGATTCGAGATGAAAAAACCTTACTCAAGTGGCAAACATATCTACAGATAAAAAATATATATATATCAATCCGCAGATACAAATGAGCAGTGTCAATCTCCAAATCTCAGTAGCAATAAAACAAATATGCATATACATATAAATAAAAAATGCATAATTAATATCTAGGTAATGCTATCCTCAATCAAAATAGAAACAAAACCATTACCATATATGCCAATAATATATCATTGGCATATCGATATATTACTTAAAAACCAACTAAATATAAAATATATTATTTGAAATTATATTAAAATTATATTGAAATAAATATTTTTATGGACAGAAAAAATACATATTATATAAAATTGAAAAATAAATATAAATGAAATAATTTTTGTCATTTATATTGAAATTAAAAAATTAAAAATTAAAAATAAAATAAAAATAAACCTCCATTATTCGTCTGTCAAAAAACAATTGAGATCCAGCTCAATATTGAGGCCCAGGGGCCTCATCGTCCTAAGGCGATGGATCCACTGGGTTTCATTCTGGGATACCGCCTTGGTCATATCGGTTCCACGCCAATGGTTAGTAATTCTATCTATCCCATAGAAAGTAAGTAGGCTAGGATCCCTGTTATGGTAAAGGTCAAAATGTTTGGACACACTATGATCAGAATATCCTTTTATAATGTTGGCCACATGTTCATTGATTCTAATTTTGAGTTCTCGGGTAGTGCGGCCAACATATTGGAGATTACAGGGACATACCAGTACATAGGTAACAAACTTAGAATGACACGTGATCAGTGGTTTGATGGTGTATTCGCGGTTGGTTACACTAGATTTGAATTTAATAACCTTTTTCCCTTGCCTTTTTGTTTTTTTGCATGATCTGCATCGGGTACAATAATGAAAGCTAGACCCATCAAGAAAGGTAAGGGGTTTTGCCGGAGGATCTGGGACATTAGCTGCCACCATATTTCGCAGCCCTGGTGCTCGCCGGTATATAAAGGTAGGACGTGCGGGTAGAATCTTGGCCAAATCAGTATCTTTGAGTAGGATTGGCCAATACTCTTTGATAATTTTTTCTATATTCCTATGTTGCCTATGATATCCAGACAAAAAAGGCACGTCTTCTTTTCTTGGGGGTTTAACCTTACTTACTAGCAAGGCTTGTCTGTCCATATCCAAAACTTCTTTTTGGGCCTTATGTAGTTGGTTTGGGCAATAACCCTTTTCTATAAATTTGTTGGTAAGTACCTCTGACTGTTGAACATAATCCACTATGTCATTACAATTTCTCCGAATTCGCATGAATTGGCCCTTTGGTATGGCACCCAACCATTTGGGATGGTGGCAACTGGAGGTTGGTACATACCCATTACGGTCAGTTGGCTTAAAATAAGTCATAGTGTGGATCTGGTTACCTTGTTTGGTTAAGATGAGGTCCAAATAATGAATTGAGGTCTTGTTAAATTCGGCGGTGAAGCTGAGACTATAGTTATTGTTGTTCATTTGGACTAAAAATTGTTCTAAGGAGAGTTGGGAGCCCTCCCATAGAAGTACAATATCATCTATATACCTCCGGTAATAAACCAGAGGGGTAACTTGGTCTTTATAGATGGTTTCTTCCTCCCATCTGTTAAGTACCAGGTTTGCCACACTGGGTGCATAACGAGCCCCCATAGCGACTCCTCTGATTTGTTTATAAAAATTCCCCTGGGCCCAGAAATAATTGTTTCCCATGGCCAATAGGAGTCCTTTAACCAAAAAAATTAATCTGGGCCAAGGGTATTGCAGATTGGAGTTCTAATGCTTGTTGGACAGCTGAAATGGCATCAGGTTGGCGAATGTTGGTATAAAGAGATTCGACATCTACAGTAACCAACCATACATTTTCAGAAATTGTAAATGTTGCTAAAGACTTAATAAGTTCTCTACTATCCTTCAAATAGGATTTGCCTTGAATGACCAAGGGTTGGAGATAAATATCCAAATACTCACCCACTCTGGAATAGAGAGAACCTATTCCGCTAACAATAGGTCTACCAGGTGGGTGAGTATTGTTTTTGTGGATTTTTGGAATCGTGTACAGTACAGGTGTACGAGGTACTTTTGGGACCAAATATTGAGCCTCTTTATCTGTAAGGATAGATTGGGTTAGGCCATCTTTGACCCAGAGGGTAAGCTCAACTTTGAGTCTACCCAAAGGATCCCCAGGAAGAAGAGAATAAGTGTCTGTGGCACTCAACAAACGTTGTATTTCTCCATAATAGTCTGATTTCTTGAGTATTACCACTCCCCCGCCTTTGTCGGCAGGGCGGACTACTATATTTTTATTTTGTTCTAAGGCTTTGATTCCATCCGACACCAGGTTGTGGTTGCTGGTATGTTTTGTGTCAAAAGCTTTAATATCTAAATCTTGGATTTTTCCTTGTACCATATTTTTGAAAACCTCCACATGGTGGTGGGTCCCCTTTTTAGGATTGAAAACTGAACTATTCTTTAACCCACTGTGTTTGAACACAGTGGTGTTAATTTGAGGTTCGTATGTGGGTTGCTGGGAGAAATGTTTTTTAATATTGAGTTTCCTCACAAATTTTTCCACATCAATGAAGGTCTCAAATTTGTTTAGATTTTTGTTTGGTGCAAATTTTAATCCATGTGACAGTACTGTTAACTCCGCCCGAGATAGGTCAACACCTGCCAGGTTAAAAATGCCCTCTCCTAATGGTCCCTGGGTCTTTTTCTTTCTGGTTCCCCCTCTTTTACCTCTGGGCCTGAATGTTCTGGCTGGGTTTGTGGGGCATTGGTGGGAATTTTGTAGGGCTCGTTCCAGCCCCTCCATTTCCCCGATGCGTGTCCAGGGTTAGGTCCATGTTGTTTGCCTCTATGGTTACCCCTAGGTTTCCCTCTAGGAGGTCTAGAGGTATAGTGTGGGGGACCTTGGTAATAATTGTTGTAATTGTAATCCATTGGACGGTTGTCCAGTGGGGCATACCTATTGTAAGTAGGTGCCATATAGGGAGTGGGGTAATAGTTATTTGGGGGGTCCCGTAGGGTAGCCACCATAAGGTGGTGGGGGTGGTCCTCTACCTCCCTGTTGTGAGGATCCTTGGGGTATAGTTGGTTTTTTAGATTTTTTTGGGGTAGAGGATTTAGCTTTATTTTTGTTGGTTGCTAGAGTAACCAAATTGTGTACTTCTGAATCTCTCTCCATGGTAGATTCTTTGGAACTACTAGTGTCAGTTTTGATCTGCCACTTGTAGGCCTTTGAATCATGATAGTCTTTCATATCCCTATGATATTTTTTAAGTTTTTTGTTTTTGATGTTAATATCGTATTTGGTTAGGTGAATTTGCAAGGTCTGGGCCCTTTCTAAATACTCTTTGGTTTCCATAAAGGGGGCCATAGACGTTTTAAGATCAATAATATGAGCTTGTGTGATGGCATTTTTAGCCTTACGTCTTCTAATCATTAATTGCATGAGTTTCTGTTCACATGCATTAAAAAATTGAAACCATTCATCTGCTAATGTGAGGTCTTCTAGACCATCATTGGGATAAACGTCCCATCTAAGTCGCCTAGGTGTTTGGTTTTTCAGGATATACATCTCAAAGGATGCTATATCCCACCAAGCCCGGACCTGCTTTTCCATATTGAGTTGGAGCTGTTTGAAGCTCCTCTCAAGGTCCAGATTAGGGCTAGGTTGTTGTTGGAATATTTGCTCTATATTGGTTTGACGACTTTCCATAAAGTTGAAAATGTCCATGGCTGCGTAGAAAAAAACTACAAAAGTAGCTTTGTGATATAGGTAATTGGGTGGAAAATCTCGCGCCAAAGTGGGGGAGGGGTGATAAAAATATTAGAAAAGCTGCTCCCTGGATAAATCAAATGAATTGAAATATAATAATTGTATGCATGGAATAGGGGCGCTAGAAAGTAAAATGAAATAAATAGGTGAATAAATACTACCTATCCCAATAGAACATAAATCCTTAATTACAAATAATAACATAAATTGTGCAAGGTGCATATCAATTCAATAATAATGACAACGCCTGCAGCGAAACAGGTGTGCAATGAATGAGTGAATAAAATAAGACAATATACAATACACGGTGATATATATAGTGACCATGAATAATATAAAAGTGCTCCGTGCTCAAAAAAGTCCTTGTGGTAGGTTCCACCTTCACCAATGGGACACCTCAAGTGGGGATGGATGGCTCCTTACCAAATGAAGTTGACCTAAACTAAGGTCAAAAGAGCTTGGGTAACACCACCTTGCGTATGAGGGATTCCAATGAAGTTGAACGGATAATGCAGATGTCATAAAAAAGGAGAAAGAACAGCTCCCATAGTGTAAAACTGTTTAATGAAAATATAAAAAACAGATACACAGTGCCAAGTGGCCCCTTACTTGAATGGGTGCCCGTATCCCGGCACTGAGGCTGTAAGCTTGTGTGTATGGAGAGAGAAACGAAGCCCGGCGTGCGTTCCACTGCTGTGCGCGAGGAAACCAGATAACCGGAAGTAGGTAATCAATGCGTGCCCAGGTACCGCCTCGACATATGTTTCGATATGATCGTCATCAGGAAGCGTACCTGGTGCACGCTAAGGGCTGGTATTATAGGCCTGTCAATCACCGGATGGGGAGGGGGGGGGAGCAATGTGATAATGCAACAGCCTCTGTTCCGGTTATGGCAGCCATTCAATACAAAGTAAACAATGCGTTCGCAACCATTTGCAGTTTGCAACCGCAACTACAGATTCGAGATGAAAAAACCTTACTCAAGTGGCAAACATATCTACAGATAAAAAATATATATATATCAATCCGCAGATACAAATGAGCAGTGTCAATCTCCAAATCTCAGTAGCAATAAAACAAATATGCATATACATATAAATAAAAAATGCATAATTAATATCTAGGTAATGCTATCCTCAATCAAAATAGAAACAAAACCATTACCATATATGCCAATAATATATCATTGGCATATCGCATTATTACTTAAAAACCAACTAAATATAAAATATATTATTTGAAATTATATTAAAATTATATTGAAATAAATATTTTTATGGACAGAAAAAATACATATTATATAAAATTGAAAAATAAATATAAATGAAATAATTTTTGTCATTTATATTGATTAAAATTAAAAATTAAAAATTAAAAATAAAATAAAAATAAACCTCCATTATTCGTCTGTCAAAAAACAATTGAGATCCAGCTCAATATTGAGGCCCAGGGGCCTCATCGTCCTAAGGCGATGGATCCACTGGGTTTCATTCTGGGATACCGCCTTGGTCATATCGGTTCCACGCCAATGGTTAGTAATTCTATCTATCCCATAGAAAGTAAGTAGGCTAGGATCCCTGTTATGGTAAAGGTCAAAATGTTTGGACACACTATGATCAGAATATCCTTTTATAATGTTGGCCACATGTTCATTGATTCTAATTTTGAGTTCTCGGGTAGTGCGGCCAACATATTGGAGATTACAGGGACATACCAGTACATAGGTAACAAACTTAGAATGACACGTGATCAGTGGTTTGATGGTGTATTCGCGGTTGGTTACACTAGATTTGAATTTAATAACCTTTTTCCCTTGCCTTTTTGTTTTTTTGCATGATCTGCATCGGGTACAATAATGAAAGCTAGACCCATCAAGAAAGGTAAGGGGTTTTGCCGGAGGATCTGGGACATGTTTTTTCATCTCGAATCTGTAGTTGCGGTTGCAAACTGCAAATGGTTGCGAACGCATTGTTTACTTTGTATTGAATGGCTGCCATAACCGGAACAGAGGCTGTTGCATTATCACATTGCTCCCCCCCCTCCCCATCCGGTGATTGACAGGCCTATAATACCAGCCCTTAGCGTGCACCAGGTACGCTTCCTGATGACGATCATATCGAAACATATGTCGAGGCGGTACCTGGGCACGCATTGATTACCTACTTCCGGTTATCTGGTTTCCTCGCGCACAGCAGTGGAACGCACGCCGGGCTTCGTTTCTCTCTCCATACACACAAGCTTACAGCCTCAGTGCCGGGATACGGGCACCCATTCAAGTAAGGGGCCACTTGGCACTGTGTATCTGTTTTTTATATTTTCATTAAACAGTTTTACACTATGGGAGCTGTTCTTTCTCCTTTTTTATGACATCTGCATTATCCGTTCAACTTCATTGGAATCCCTCATACGCAAGGTGGTGTTACCCAAGCTCTTTTGACCTTAGTTTAGGTCAACTTCATTTGGTAAGGAGCCATCCATCCCCACTTGAGGTGTCCCATTGGTGAAGGTGGAACCTACCACAAGGACTTTTTTGAGCACGGAGCACTTTTATATTATTCATGGTCACTATATATATCACCGTGTATTGTATATTGTCTTATTTTATTCACTCATTCATTGCACACCTGTTTCGCTGCAGGCGTTGTCATTATTATTGAATTGATATGCACCTTGCACAATTTATGTTATTATTTGTAATTAAGGATTTATGTTCTATTGGGATAGGTAGTATTTATTCACCTATTTATTTCATTTTACTTTCTAGCGCCCCTATTCCATGCATACAATATAAGAAGATAAGCGAAGCTGCACTATAACCCCTAGATATCTGAAAGAGAACACTACCTGGAGCTTGGAATGCTGGTGAATTTGTAAGTTTGCATCAGGGTCTAAAGGAAATAAATTAGATGTGTTCCAGTTTACTCAGAACCCCAAGTAGTCACCGAAAACCTCTATTTCTGACAACAGTTTCTTAATGAGTCCTGAGTATCAGCTAAGTACCACAGGGTGTCATCTGCATATAGAGAAATCTGCTCTTCAATAGTGGCAATAGAAAGTGCTCTGATGTGGGGGGAACAATGAATACTTATAGCCAGTGGTTCCATGGCCAAAGCAAATGAGAGGGGTGACAGCGGATACCCCTGCCTAGTGCCACTGGTGATAGAGAAGGTGTCCGTAATATGGAAGTTTACCCGTATACGCTGTGGGGAAGTGTAGAGGAGCCTGATCCAGGCAATAAGGCAGGGGCCGAAGCCATACCGCTGCAGTACCTGAAAAAGATATGGCCGCTCCACATTATCGTAGGCCTTAGAGGTGTACAAGGACACAATGGCTCAAGTAAGTGTGCAGTCGTGTGGGTATTGAAGGTTGTGGAACAGTCTATGAATGTTCATTCTTGTAGATCTACCCGATATAAAAACTCCTTGATCACTCCTGACCAGTTGCGCAACCACATCCACGTTTATAAGTGAAATAGGATGATATGAGTCACATTTAAGAGGATCTTTTTGTGGTTCCAATAACAGGACTATCAAAGTTTCCCACATGGTGGGAGGAAAAATCCCAGCAGTTAGGGCAGAATTGTAAGCGGGATCGACTCGATCACTTCCCGAATTGGTCGTTACATCGATTTTTTATTACAACCCTTGGTTAAGCTTGCCCCATCTTACCTTAAGGATACCACTTCCACTATTAAACTCTTGGAGGGTATTGATATAAAGGGAGACTACCTACTTGCAACTGCAGACGTGGGATCGCTGTATACTTGCATCCCTCAACATCTAGGGGTTGAAGCTGTCACATATTTTTTGAGTCGTGAGCATTCCATTACAGATGTGCAAAAATCGTTCATTATTGAATTATTGGATTTTGCTACTACTCATAATTATTTCTGGTTCGATCAAAAAAAAAAATCTCCAGAAACGTGGCGTTGCCATAGGGGCCAAATTCGCCCCCGGTCTTGCTAATTTATTTATGGCCAAGTGGGAGGAGGACGTCGTCTATTTGGATAGGAGTCACTCCCTAGTCCTATGGGCTAGATATATAGATGACGTCCTCCTCCTCTGGGATGGCTCATCTGAGTCATTGGGAGAGTTCGTCTTTGAATAATAACGATCGTGGCATTTCATTCTCTTTTGAATGCAGTCCTACTAAGGTCAATTGTTTGGATCTGGAGATTGAGCTTGAATTCCGGCAGTTCAAATTCCAGACACATTTTAAGGCTACGGATAGGAATAGCTGGCTTAATTCAGTCCCTCGTAGCCAGTTCCTACGCTTACGGAGGAATTGCACTAACGTTGAGGCCCATCTCTCACAGGCATCAATACTTAAACAGAGATTTGTTGAGAAAGGCTATGATGCCACATCAATCGACTTGAAGTTACAAAAAGTGGCAACAACTGATCGTGGTTCCCTGTTGGCTGACAGGGCTCCACAAGAGCCTGATGAATCATTCAAATTCTCTATGCTCACCTCATACTCCAATCAACATAAGGATGTAAAAAACATTATTGACAGACATTGGAGCCTACTCAGGAATGATATAGTCCTAGGACCTAATCTAACTGAACGAGCCAAAGTGATTTTCAAGGGAGCACCGTCATTGAGGAATAGTATAGCCCCCAATGTCATTGACCCCCCAGTTCGTCCTGCATTTTTTCAAGATATGAAAGGGTACTTTCCCTGTAAAAAGTGCAGTGTATGTCAATATAACACGAATGGGAGATCTAAATCTCTGTAATTTAAGTCCAGTAGTACGGGTCGTGTCTACCCTATTAAATCTTTCTGTACATGTGCAACCACAAACATTGTGTACCTTATCACCTGCCCGTGCGGGAAACAATACGTGGGCCGTACAATACAGACTTTTTCCGTACGGGTAGGTGAGCATGTCACTAAAATCCTTGGTGGCTGCACCAAGCATACAGTACCAAGACACTATAGAGAATACCATGATCGTAATGCGAGGGGTACACAGTTTTTAATTATTGACAAATATGTGCCACCATGGAGGGGAGGAGCTAAAACAATAAGGGTGTCTTGGTTGAAAGCCTATTGGATCTACGAATTGCGAACTTATGTCCCACACAGCCTCAATGTCGAGTGGGACATAAATGCATTTATTAATCATTCATAGTGTAATTTAAAGTTCATTCCTATACCCAATTATGGCTCCTGTATGTTAATTCATTAGGACTCGATTTTGTTAATTGGTTTGATTTTGAGTTAAATTTGTTTATCCATTTCTAGTATTTATCTACCCCTACAATTTAGCAACCACCCACTTTAGAATTGGTACTTCCACCTTAATTAGCAAATTACCACGGGGTTTGATTGCGTTATTATATATGTTTCCGCTTGTGATTTTCGACACTATTGCTCTGGATTCTTTCTTTCTTTTAATTTTATTCTTAATCTTTTTTATAGTTAGTTTCCCAATATGATCTTAATGATAATAACGATTTTTGATTAGAGGACAAGGACTTCTGTTTCCGGTATATCTGGCTCTCATGAGCTTGGACTTGAAGCGCATTGATGTTTCCTCCTACAAGTGCCCGCTGGGAGTCTTCAGTTCCGGCAGGTCAGTTGAAGTGATCCCGGGGCGACAACGAGGCATGGTTGGTAACCTAGTGCGCACGTTCAGGGGCGGATCTTACCTAGCGTCTTATCAATTATGCTGCGCTCCTGCTTCCTCCTCATTGTGAATCTTGGAACGCACGCCGATGACGGCATTTTTTACTACACCCGGAAGGAACGATTGATTTTTGTCCTTCCTTCATTGGAGCCATAATTCAGGTATGGGGGTCATTGTTTGTATATAAGGGTTCATTTTAGCAGTAGGTCAATACCCCAGATGACGTTCATGAGAACGAAACACGTTGGGCCGACATGTTGACCCTAATGCTCGTGGTTTTATAGCGTTTTGTTATGTTCACCTTTTTGTTCCAACTTTTTATGTATTTACTGCCAAGTAAACTTCTTATACGGATTCACGCTATGTGCACCCTCATTTCTCTTTTTTGCTCCATATAGTCACCTGGATTATTTTCTATTGGAAGTGTCTATTGATACCATCTGGCTGGTTTCCTATCAAATGGTTCCATATTTGCAAAAGAGTGCCTAGGGGTTTCACTGTCCTGTCTGGCATTGGAGCCGCTTTGGAGTCTGGACACTGTTATTATACAAGCCTGCATGACCTGATAAGTGTATACTTACTTGGGTCTGATCCCTCTGGTAAGCCTCTCATCGTTATTACCTGGTGGTGGATCTACTATGAAATCTTTTCAGTACACAGTCACTTTCAGCCGGAATCTTTTTTGATTTTCTTCACAGATTTTCATCAATATTTTCACTGCAATCTGTGGACTATTTTGAGCATCTACTGTGTTTTTTCTAGCTTGATATAAGACTAATTTAAGTAGTCTTTCTTAAACCCTTCACATATATTTTTTTAGCGCCACGCTTATTTTCTTTGTTTTGCTTGTTTTACAAAATGTATCTAGTTTTGTGGTGTTGGCTGCCATGAATTTATTGCATATTGGTACCGCGGTGAATGTATGTACATTTTGTATATATACTTTTTAGGGCAGAATTATAAGTTTGTAGAACTGGACAGAGTAAGGGCCCTTTCACACGCAGGGACCATTCGTCCGTTTTTTACAAGTCCGTTTACGGACTTGTAATGGTTCCCTATGGGATCGCGTCCGTTAGCGGATGATGCATCCGCTAACGTCCGCAAAGATCCGCGTCCGTAAAGCTCCGCTTTTTCGGACGGAAGAAAACCCTATTTTTCTTCCATCCGGCGGATCGGATCGGATGAATACGGACACACGGTCCGTATTCATCCGATTCCCCATAGGGGAGAGCGGAGGAAAGACAGGGCGGTCTCTGCACAGTGTGCGGGGACTGACCTGTCTGCCGACAACTCGGCGGGGATTACGGATGATCCCCGCTGAACCGACGGACACACATGGAGCGGACACAAAAACGGTCCGCTCTGTGTGAAAGGACCCTAAATGTTTGAACTGGGAATACCATTCAGCAGGGAAGCCGTCCAGGCCAGGAGTCCTATGTGCCGGTAGTTGCGAGATGGCCAGTGCGATTTGAATGAAAAAAAAACTTGAATGAATGAAAACTTATATAGCGCGGCACATGCGAACTGAATCGCCTCAACAAAGAGGGGCTCCTCCAGTTCTCATCCACTCTTACCTAAGAGGGAGGGGAGGGATACCTGGGTTAAGTATTCAGTCAGCTGGGAATCTGTATAGTCTGCTCTGGACGAGTACAAATCTTTGTAAATGTCCAGAACCGTCACCATAATTTCCTCTGGGGCATCACTAGTGGGATGGATATGGGGAGTATTCTGGTCTTGTCAAATAAGCTAATAAACAGCCTGCTTAGTTACCGTGTTCGAAGGACTTTTTTGTAGCATGCAACATACGTTTCTGCGCGAGGTGCAGTAAGCGGAGCTCATATTTTCTGCCGCCCTGTAACCAAGCATCTCTGTTGGCCGGGCTAGGATCAGAGGCATAGGCACGCTCTGCAGCTCTCATAGCAGTTTCCAATTCCATCATATGCTGCTGAGTGTTTTTACGCAAAACACACGTTATGGGCAGGGCCGTCTTTAATATTGATTGAACCCTGGGCAAACATTTTCTTGTGCCTCCCCCCCCTCCATGCAATTTGCTCTTCACCTGCTCTGAGACATACAATAAATAGCAGCTAGACTCAAAATCAGTTTACTGAATCAGATCAGACAGAGATTGTGATTGGTTGCCAAATGTTACAGTGTATCATTACTGCTAAATATGAGCTTAGGGGGGCATGATGTAACATACATATGAATGCTGCCTCTATTTATAATGCAGTCGGTCCACGGCTATTTACATATTAATGTTGCCTCTATTTACATATTAATACAGGTTATTTACATTTTAACACAGGGTCTGCAGATGAGTCATGTGTACACGTCAATAGGACAGAGCTAAGCAGCATTAGTGATATTAAGTGTGCATAATCAATTAAATAAATATATGCTACAAACATGACAAATAAATATACATAAATAAAGTTGTATAGATAAAGTCCAAAAAATTAATAAAGAAAAAAAGAAAAAAGTCCAACGCTGGTGAATGTTGAGCTGTCAGACGTAAAGATAATGTTGAAGTGAGTAAATCCACCACCACAAAAATGGTTGAAAAAAAAAACTGCTCCTCATTAGGGATGAGCTTTGAGTCAAAATCATGTTCGAGTCGAACATCGTATGTTCGACCGTTCGTTGATGAACGAACGTTTTTAGGCCGTTTGCATGGCCCATAATTCACTGTGGCATCACAGTGCATTGCTGGCTGATGATTGGCCAAGCATGCACTATGACCCGCATACTTGGCCAATCACAGCTTGCAAAAAACGGAGAGCCATAATTGGCCAAAGCCAGGGTGGTTAGTACACGCCCCACACTATATAAGGCCGCCTGGAAGTCGGCCTTGTGTAGTCTGTTGCGGTGGTTTACAGAGAGAGAGAGTGTAATTTTTTGGAGTTAGATAGAGCAGGCAGGCAGGCTAGTCAGTTAGAGTTACAGTGTGTAGAGGATATATATGTATCATAGGTGTTGTATATATATATTTATACACTGTATTGAGTTTAGCTAGATCCGCTCTTCCTAATATACTGACAGGCAGGCAGGTGATTGTGCTAGCTGCAGTACTTTCACATGCTGTACTGTCTGTGTCCTCTGCACAGTGTGCACCTAAAGCTACGTCAATAGATTTGCTGGTGTTTCTCATATCAATTCCTACAGGCAGGGATCTGCTCATATTAATACCATAGGCAGAGGATCATTCTGCAAGTATTTTCACGTGGTGTACTGTCTGTGTCCTCTGCACAGTGTGCACCTAAAGCTACGTAAAGCTGGTGTTTACGGCACGGCAGGCCCCTACTTTCAAACATCCAACTTACAAACGACTCCTACTTGCAAATGGAAGGAGACAACAGTAAGTGAGAGGAAATTTACCCCTGGGAAGGGAAATTCTCTTCTGTAAGAGGTGTCTCCTGTCCACTGATGCTTTATTATCACCAATCCTTGTTTCACTAAAAACCCACATTTTCAAAACATCATTTGTCATTGGGACAGAAAGTTAGGTGCAATCTTCTGAACAGATGCGCACATCGTTACAGGGGTGATAACCCTTCTCTATGTTTTCCAAAAAGCTTAAAAATAGATTTTTTGGTTGAAGCTACACTTTAAAAAAGTACCAATTCAAAATTACAAACAGATTCCACTTAACAACAAACCTACAGTTCCTGTCTTGTTTGCACCGCCTGTATACTGCTGTTCAAAGTATATAGGGCCAAAGGGGTTGGTAATGACCTGGGGGAGGGGGGGGGGGCCATGCTATTTTTCTCAATGAGGAGGGGGGGGGCCATGCTATTTTTCTCAATGATTTTCATCCATATTGCAGGGACCAGACATTACATTAAAGCCGCAAGCAGTTTTAACCACTTCAATATCAGGCATTTACGCACCTTCCTGCCCAAGCCAATTTTCAGCTTTCAGCGGTGACGGAGGTTGAATGACAATTGCGCAGTCATGCTACACTCTACCCAAACAATTTTTTACAATTCTGTTCCCAGAAAATAGAGCTTTCTTTTGGTGGTATTTGATCACCTCTGCGATTTTAATTTTTTTGCGCAACAACTAAAAAAAGACCGAAACTTTTGAAAAAAAACTTTTTTTTTTCTGTGATTTTTTTTGTAAATAAGTACGTTTTCTTCTTCAATTACAGGCACTATTATGGCTGCACTGATGGGCACCGATGAGGTGGCACTGATAGGTGGCGTGGGTATGCGGCACTGATGGGTACTTATGGGTGGCACTGATGGGTGGCACAGATGGGCACTGAGAGGTGGCACTGATGGCATTGCTGGGCATCACTTGTATATTTACTCATTTTTGCCAGTCAGTGCCATGTTGCCAGTTAGGGCACTGATTGGCATCTATTGTGCTTATTTTTGTACATATGGATGGCCATGGGGGATGTACCTGGCCATCCACATGTTTCCCCCTTCCCTGGTGGTTCTGGCGGCTTCCCTGGTGGTCCAGTGTGGGCATCAGAGGGGTGGCTGGGCTGATAAATAATCAGCGCGACCCCCCCTGTCAGGAGAGCCAGAGGCTCTTTACTGAGATCAAGATGTCAGACTGACACCCCGCATTACACTGATCACTGCGCTGCATGCCCCCAGCGCCGGCATGCTATCCTACTGGACGTCAATAGACGTCCAGTCAGGACAACACAACCACTTCCCGGACGTCAATTTACTATTGACCGGGCAGGAAGTGGTTACATTTTTTCTTATAGCAGTGTCATTTTGTGCAGGGACAGTTCTAAACACGGGAAACACGTGCCACTTCACAGGCATACTATAGACACCCAGCAGGTCCGATATTTAAAGGAATTTTTCATTTTTTTTTTTCATTTTAAGCATCATTAACCACTTGCTTACTGGGCATGTATACCCCCTTCCTGCCCAGGCGAAATTTCAGCTTGCGGCACTGTGTCGATTTAACTGACAATTGCGCGGTCGTGCGACATGGCTTCCAAACAAAATTGACGTCCTTTTTTTCCCACTAACAGAGCTTTCTTTTGGTGGTATTTGATCACCTTTGCGGTTTTTATTTTTTGTGCTATAAACAAAACAAAAAAAACTACACTTTTGAAAAAAAAAAAACAACATTTTTTTTTCTCAGTTTAGGCCGATACGTATTCTTCTACCTATTTTTGGTTAAAAAAAATAAAATAAAAATCGCAATAAGCGTATAGCGACTGGTTTGCGAAAAAGTTATAGCGCCTACAAAATAGGGGACATAATTATGATTTTTTTTTTTTACTAGTAATGGCGGCGATCTGCGATGTTTATTGGGAGTGCGACATTATGGCGGACCCATCCGACACTTGACACATTTTTGGGACCCTTCACATTTATACAGCGAACAGTGCTATAAATATGCACTGATTACTGTATAAATGTGACTGTCAGTGAAGGGGTTAACACTAGGGGCGAGGAAGGGGTTAAATGTGTAACCTGGGAGTGATTCTTACTGTGTGTAGAGGGGGACTGACTGGGGGAGGTGACCGATCTGTGTCCCTATGTACAAGGGACACAGCATTGGTCTCCTGTCCCTGACAGGCGTGGAGCTCTGTGTTTACACACAGAGCTCCACATCCCTGCTCAGTTACTAGGCAATCGCGGGTGCCTGGCGTCCATCGCGTGTGCCTGGTGGCCATCGCGGCCCCTGGGCACGCGAATCGTGCTCCCAGTAACACGACGGGCGCGCGCGCTCCCTAGTGGTTGTGAAAGACAAGGACGTCAATAGGACTATCGTGCCGCCGTCAATTGACGGCGGGCGGTAGTGTAGTGGTTAAAATCACTGCTCCCGAAAAAAACTTCCATTTTTAAAGTTTTTTTTGCATTGATACATGTTCCCTGGGGCAAGACCCGGGTCCCCAAACCCGTTTTAGTACAATAACTTGCATATTAGCCTTTAAAATTAGCACTTTTGTATTTGAACATATGAGTCCCATAGACTTCAATGGGGTTGTAAAGTTTCCGCGATCGTTCGGTCCGTTTAAAGGTTCTGGTGCGAACTGAACGGGGGGGTGGTGTTCGGCTCATCCCTACACCTCAGAAGTACACCGGAAAGGAGAATAGGTATATGCCCTTACCAGAACTGTTGGACCCCCTATTAGATGAGGTCGTATGCACCTGCAGATAACCCTCTGCGGGGTGACAGGAAATCCCAGAGCCGTGTGTCACTCCACACTTATTGTGCAGGAAGCCTTTGGCTGAGCAACGAGCTGCTCCAAAGACTGAGATCAGCATGCTGAGTCCGAGTCCATGAGAGGGTGAGATCCCATCCAAGGGACACAATGGATGGGACACACGTAGCTGCTGGGAACCGATAGGAGTAGATGACGCACGGCTCTGGAATTTCCTGTCACCCTGCAGAGGGTTATTTGCAGGCGCATACGACCTCGTCTAATAGGGGGTCCCACAGTTCTGGTAAGGTCATTTACCTATTCTCCTTTCCGGTGTACCTCTGAGGAGCAGTTTTTCTTTCAACCATTTTTGTGGTGGTGGATTTACTTCACTTCAACATTATCTTTACGTCCGACGGCTCAACATTCACAAGCGTTGGACTTTTTTCTTTCTTTCTTTATACATTTTTTGGACTTTATCTATACAACTTTATTAGCCATGAATAAGCACTGATCCAGTGCGAAACGCGTCGGCTGTTCCTTGTTTCTACTGCTGTGACCCTATTTTTGTACATGCTGTCTATTGAATAAAAGACCACCCATCAGGTTTTGGAGTGCGGCTATCCATTTTTCTTTGTCTTCATTTTGCTTAGTGCACCGCAAGCACCCTCGGTATCCTGCACCACCTGTAACCATTTAGTGATCCCACCTGGAGCGGTGACTCCTTTCTCTCTAACTTTATTTATGTATATTTATTTGACATCTTTGTAGCATATATTTATGCACGCTTAATATCACTTGGTATCACATATTATTTAGTGCGACCTTATTCCCCTTTTTTTTTGTATCTTTTTAAATGAGTATCGCAGCTTTGTTTTTCACCAAGATTTTATCATTTTTTTACCTTTACCACAGTATAGTTCTTTAGTGCATTTATTTTGTTTGAGCAGCATTAGTAACAGAACTTCACGTTATGTTTATCATAATATGAGGTGATCTATAGTTCATTGTATATTACCAGGATGTGTTATGTGGGGGAGGAGTGGATTTCTCACTTTTTATACTGTGGATCACCTCATATTATGATAAACATAACATAACATATGATAAACATGTTCAAGCTAGATATGTAAATAACCTGTCACTCAAAGCAAGGAGAGAGAAATTGACTTTTTATTTAGACAGGTTTTTATCTGGAAGTCTGTTAATTTTCACTGAACAATAAAAGAGGATTGATCAGAGCTGGATTTACTCTGTGTGGCAAGACTGGGCACAGATCATAGGAAATCTTATACTCTACATTGTGACATGGGTTTACATCCACTTTAAAAACGTTCCTGTTATGGACACAAAAGTACCCCATAACGTGGTCTTTAACCACTTGCTTACTGGGCACATATACCCCCCTCCTGCCCAGGTGAAATTTCAGCTTCCGGCACTGCGTCGCTTTAACTGACAATTGCGCGGTCGTGCGACGTGGCTCCCAAACAAAATTGACGTCCTTTTTTCCCCACAAGTAGAGCTTTCTTTTGGTGGCATTTGATCACCTTTGCGGTTTTTATTCTTTGCGCTATAAACAAAAAAAAACGACAATTTAAAAAAAAAAATACAATATTTTTTACTTGTTGCTATAATAAATAGCCCAATTAAAAAAAAAAAAAAAAAAAAACGTTATTTTTTTCTCGGTTTAGGCCGATACGTATTCTACATATTTTTGGTAAAAAAAAATCAAAAAAAATCGCAATAAGCAACTGATTTTTGTGCAAAAGTTGTAGCGCCTACAAAATAGGGGACAGAATTTTTTTTTTACTAGTAATGGCGGCGATCTGCGATTTTTATTGGGACGGTGACATTATGGCGGACACATCGGACACATTTTTGGCGCCGTTCACATTTATACTGCGATCAGTGCTATAAAAATGCACCAATTACTGTATAAATGTGACTGGCATTGAAGGGGTTAACACTAGGGGGTGAGGAAAGGGTTAAATATGTTTCCTGTATAGTGTTCTAACTGTGTGTGGAGGGGGGGTGACCGATCTGTGTCCCTATGTACAAGGCCGGCAATGAGAGATGATCTCATATGTTTACATATGAGATCATCTCTCATTGGGCGTGCAGATCGCATAGGAAACGGCCACTCTGATTGGCCGTTTGCCGCGATCTGTGATTAGCTGTGTCCAAGGGACACGGCCAACACAGAATTTCCCTGCTGCGCGCTCGGGAGCGCGCGTGGGGAACGCCAAAAGGGGCGGCCGTCAATTGACTGTTGCCAATTCAGGTCCACGCTGTAGCCGTCATTTGGCTATAGCGCGGATCTCAAGTAGTTATGGCTTCCCCTTCCGTAAGTGGGTCCACTGTACCCAAAATTTCTTTCTAATAATTTCTATACCTTTCCCACATTCTCCCTGCATCTCATTCTCCAACCAGTATGGGTTCAAGCGCCACACTCTAGGACCCAAGCCCAGGAGAAGGAGGAGACTCAACTCCAGAGAGGCATGATCGGACATGCCTCAAGGTAAATATGACACATTAGAGACCACCGGGAGGACATCCATGGTTCCAAAAGCCAGGTCTATACGAGACATGGTATAGAAAGATCAAAAAACAAGAAAAACAATAACTGTGGAGAGGTATTGATGGTCGGACTTTGAGGCCAAGGAAGTAGGTAAAAAATAATTTTAATATTACCAATTAACCACTTAAGACCCGGACCAATACGCTGGCAAATGACCCAAGGGGTTTTTGCGATTCGGCACTGCGTCGCTTTAACAGACAATTGCGCGGTCGTGCGACGTGGCTCCCAAACAAAATTTGCGTCCTTTTTTTCCCACAAATAGAGCTTTCTTTTGGTGGTATTTGATCGCCTCTGCGATTTTTATTTTTTGCGCTATATACAAAAATAGAGCGACATTTTTGAAAAAAAATCAATATTTTTTACTTTTTGTTATAATAAAAAAACAATAAACTAAATTTTAGTCAAACATTTAGGCCAAAATTTATTTAGCCACATGTCTTTAGTAAAAAAAAAATGGCATTAAAAAAAAATTAGCTACCTAGCGGGAACAGCGACACTAATACAGCGATCAGAAAAAAAAGGATTTTTAATAACAGCTTACCTGTAAAATCCTTTTCTTGAAGTACATCACGGGACACAGAGCGCATAGCCATTACATATGGGTTATATGGGTACCTTCAGGTGTGGACACTGGTGTAATCAACTTCACAGGAAGTTCCTCCCTATATAACCCCCTCCCACTAAGAGTGCTTTAGTTTTGTAGCAAGCAATTTCTCTGAGGTTACACAATGTTCCCCAAAAGAGGGGTGGGAGCTCTGTGTCCCGTGATGTACTTCAAGAAAAGGATTTTACAGGTGAGCTGTTATTAAAAATCCTTTTTTCTTTATCGTACATCACGGGACACAGAGCGCATAGCCATTACATATGGGATGTCCCAAAGCAATGCTCCATGAAGGGAGGGAGACCGTAAGGCCAAAAAATAGCCAAACAGAAAATATATCAGGAGGTAAAATATAGCTCCACCAACAGAAAAAAAGGGGGCGTGAACCGGGCCAGAGGATTCTATACTGCTGCCCGTAGGACCGCCTGCCCAAATGCTGCGTCCGTAGCCTTTGCGACGTCCAACTTATAAAATTTAGTAAACGTATGTACGGAAGACCAGGTTGCCGCTTTGCAAACCTGTGCCATAGAGATCTGATGGTGTGCCGCCCAGGAGGCACTCGTGGCCCTCGTAGAATGGGCTTTAACTGATAAGGGAGGTGGAACGCGCTTCAGACCATAGGCCTGAAAAATCAGCTGCTTAATCCACCTAGCCAAGGAAGACTTGGCAGCCGGCTGACCCTTCTTGGGGCCATCCGGGAGAACGAAAAGCACATCTGTTTTCCGAATCTTTTCTGTAGCCTTGAGATAAACCCTCATGGCTCGAACCACGTCCAAAGTATGAAGCAGTCTTTCCTCTCTGGACTGGGGAGTAGGAAAGAAGGATGGTAGGACTAGGTCCTGATTCAAGTGAAAACTGGATATGACCTTAGGAAGGAAAGAAGGCTGAGGCCGCAGAACCACTCTGTCCTTATGCAGAATCAGGTACGGTTCCCTGCAAGACAAGGCTGCCAGCTCGGAGACCCTTCTGGCCGAAGCCATAGCCACCAAGAAAACCAACTTTCGGGTTAGCAGCACAAGAGGGATTTCTGTCAGAGGTTCAAACGGCTGCTTTTGTAAAGCTGACAAGACCAGATTTAAATTCCAGGGGCAGAGGGGAGCTCTAATAGGGGGATTTACATGCAAGACCCCCTGCAAAAAGGTTTTCACAAGCGAATGTGTGGCCAAAGGCCTTTGAAACCATATCGATAAGGCAGACACCTGCCCCTTTAGAGTACTAAGAGCCAACCCCTTGTCAACGCCAACCTGGAGGAATCGCAAGATCCTGTCAATAAAAAACTTGCGAGGATGCCCTCCTTGAGACTCGCACCACTCCACATAGGTTCTCCAGACTCTGTAATAGATATTTCTAGAGACTGGCTTTCTAGCTTGAATTAACGTAGATATGACTTGGGCTGAGAGGCCTCTGCCCTTAAGAATTAGGGATTCAGCCGCCAAGCCATCAAATTTAGCTGCTGTGAAGCAGGGTGGTAGATCGGGCACTGAGACAGCAGATCTGGGCGCAGGGGGAGTGGCCACGGTGCCCCTACTGACATCCTCACGATGAGTGCGTACCAAGCCCTTCTGGGCCAGGCTGGGGCCACCAGGATCACCGGCCTGCGCTCCACCCTGATCCTTCGTAGAAGGCGGGGAATCATCTGTAGTGGAGGGAACGCATACAGGAGAGAAAACTGGTGCCAGGGCCAAACCAACGCATCGGTCCTGTAGGCCGAGGGGTCCCTGGCTCGGGATACGAATTTGTCCAACTTCTTGTTGAATCTTGTTGCCATGATGTCCACATCGGGAACTCCGAATCTTTGGCAAATCTCTTGGAATACCTGGGGGTGAAGAGACCACTCTCCCGGGAGTAACTGTTGACGACTCAAAAAATCTGCTTGAGAATTGTCTATCCCTGGGATGAACACTGCTGAGATGCAGGGTACATGGGCTTCGGCCCATGAAAAAATCAGGTTTACTTCCCTTTGAGCCGCCAGGCTCCTTGTGCCCCCCTGGTGGTTTATGTATGCCACCGCCGTGGCATTGTCGGACTGTATCCTTACTGGCAGACCCTGCAGGGGGAGAGTCCAGGCGACCAGGGCCAACCGAGCAGCTCTGATCTCTAGGACATTGATGGGAAGCAGACTTTCTGCCTCTGACCACTGTCCCTGCTGGGTCCGTTTTCCTAAGATTGCCCCCCAACCTGTTAGGCTGGCATCTGTGGTTACTATTTTCCACGAGATGGGGCAAAAGGTTTTCCCTTTTGATAATTTTTGAGGGATCAGCCACCAGTACAGGCTGCGCCTGACTCCTGGGGAAAGAACTAATGGACGGTCTAATGCCTGTATGGACTTGTTCCAAGCAGAGAGAATAGCTGCCTGCAGAATTCTGGTATGGATCTGGGCATAGGGCGCTGCTTCGAAGGCGGCCACCATCTTTCCCAGCAGTCGCATGCATAGGCGAATAGTCGGCTTCTTTTTGCCTAAGACTATTTGAATCGTTTGAATCAACGACCTGATCTTCTCTTGAGGTAAAAATACCCTCTGGCATTCTGTATCTAACCGAAAGCCTAGATATTCCAACTGTCTTGTGGGTTGTAACCTTGATTTTTCTTGGTTCACAATCCACCCGAACTCTTCTAGATGCCGCACTGTGCGGACTACTGCATGATTGAGGTTGGAAGCTGATCTGTCGATAACCAAGAGATCGTCCAGGTATGCCAGGACCAAGATGCCTTCTGTCCTTAGGACGGCTAGCACCGGGGCTAACACCTTTGTGAATACCCGTGGAGCTGTTGCCAACCCGAAAGGGAGGGCTACGAACTGGTAATGACTTTGATTTATCGTAAAACGAAGAAACTTGTGATGTGCTGGGTAAATCGGCACATGCAGATATGCATCCTTTATGTCTATAGATGCTAGAAAGTCGCCCTGATGCAGGCTGGCTGTCACTGAACGTATGGAGTCCATACGAAAGGTCTGAATCCTTAGAAAGCGATTTAGGCGTTTGAGGTCTAATATAGGCCTGACGTCGCCATTGGGTTTTGGTATAACAAAAAGGTTGGAGTAGAATCCCAGACCCCTTTCTTGGGTTGGTACTTCTACAATTACTCCTTGGAGCAAGAGGCGATCCAACGCCTTTACGAGAGAGGCCCTCTTTAACGGGTCGCTTGGAAGACTTGACCCCTGAAAATGAGGAGGGGGGATTTCTCGAAACTCTAGTTTGTAGCCTGAGGCTACTACGGACCGAACCCAAGAGTCGGGAATTCTGGCCTTCCAGACTTCGGAGAAAAACTGAAGTCTTCCCCCCACCCAAGAGAGTGGGGGCGCCCCTTCATGAATCTGACTTGATGACTGGTTTAGCCGGCTTGCGAGACCAGGGCCTCTTGTTTGCCGCGGCTTGTCCCTGTGGGCGGCTATTAACTGCTGAACGCCAGGGAGGCCGTCGATACTGACGGGAAGTCGAAGGGGCCGAGCCTGCAATGGCCTGTCGTTTAAACGTGGGCCCACGCGGTCTTTTCTTGACCGGTAAGGAAGTACTTTTTCCACTTGATATGGTGTGGATATATTTATCTAGGTCTTCCCCGAATAGTCTTCCCCCATGAAAGGGAAACCCCGCTAAAAGCTTTTTGCAGGGTGCCTCTGCTGACCAGTTCTTTAGCCACAAAAGGCGACGCATGTGAACCATCAGTAAAGATGAACGGGATGCTTGTTGGATGGAGTCCTTAATAGCATCTATTGCAAAGCAGAGAGCCCTAGGGAATTCTGCTAATTCATGAGTATGCTGAGCCGGCATGTCCTTTAATATATGTTTTGCCTGATCATTCAGGGCCTGACAAACACCAATGGCTGCTACTGCTGGCTGAACCATGGCACCTACTGAGGTGAAAGCTGCTTTCAGTAGGGTCCCGAATTTTTTGTCGACCGGATCCTTGAACATATGGACATTTTCAACCGGACAAGTCAGGGATTTATTCACGCAGGAAATGGCCGCGTCCACTGTAGGGAGTGCCCATTTCTTTACATATTCCTCTTCCATAGGGTAGAGAATAGAGAATCTTTTAGGAGGGACAAAGATTCTATCAGGTCGAGCCCAATCCTGGTAAATCACGTTCCGCAGAAGGGGGTGCATTGGAAAAGACGCACAAGTTAATGGAGCCTTTAAAGAACCCAATGAGGATACCTCCGGGGCTACTAGTTCTGGCACTGGAAGTTTAAAGGCAGTGCGAACCATATCTGTCAAAGACTGGATCCACAGGCTCTCCGCTTGAGAGGCCGAAAAATATTCATCTATAGTGGAATTTTCCCTGTCTGAACCGTCGGGACTTGGGTCTGCCTGATCCCCTTGTGGGTCCCGTTCCTCTGAAGAGGAGACCTCCGCCTCTGAAAACCCCACACTGGGTGAGGGGGATCTAGCCCGCTTGCTACTTGGGCAAGGACGGGAAAACAACGCAGTTAACCTTTTCTCTAGCCCACTCATGGTGGCTGCTAGCATTTCTTCCGTCACGTAAACGGGAATGGGTGGATCGGGGGCCGCCTCTGCCCCCAGCACCCCCAATGGCTCTTGTACTATGCCACTCGGTGTCCTAACTGGCGAGGGTGGGGCCGTAGAAGCCTGGCCCAAATCCTTTGACCCCGATGGAGACCCCTTTTGCTTTTTGGCACCTTTAGCAGCCTTGGCTGGTCCAGATCCCTTTGGAGCCATTGTACAACCTTGGGTCACCCCTATAGCCAACACCTGACTGTTGCAGCTAGGAGTAACCAATATGAGGGCAGGTATGAGGAAAATTAAAAAGAACTAATTTCTCTCTTTTTCCTTTTTTTTTTTTTTCAAAAATTTTTTTTTTTTTTTTTTTTTTTTTTACCCGCCTGGGAGGTGGCAATACTGAGGAAACCTGTGAGTATTGACACACCAATGCCCGTTAGCCGGAGTCCAAGGTAGACTCAGATACTGCTGGATCTAAGGCTGAGTCCCTTTAAGCAAAAAACTTCCTTTTTTTTTTTTTTTCTGGTCAATAGTGGACCTAAGTCCTAGACCTGAAGATCCACAAAACCACCACTAGGTGTCCCTGTGTGGCCAAAAGCCCAGCTGCACGCTCTGTATCCTTTCTTCCTCTGCCTCCAGGAGGGAAAGACCAGCCAGAGAAAAAGTTTTTCCCTTTAAACAGACCCTGACGCTGCTGGCCCGCCCCCCCGACGCACGCCGACGCTATAAAAGGCGGCGTGCACGCGCGCGCGCATGCGCACACGCGCGCACGATCGCGCGCACCACGCTGAAACCACATGGAGGAAGCAGAGCAGAGGAAACAACATGGACCAGCGTTTTAGGCAGCACCAACAGACACCAGGTAAGCACTAATCTTATTGTAGTGCACACATAGCGAGGAAGCTGTCCCCATGGGCTTCCTAAGAAACAGGAGTTTTTACCAGCAATTTCCTCTTTAAAACATGTGGGGTTGCAGTATCAGTGTTAACAGGCAGACCTGGGGTGAGTAGCAAATATATAACTTACACAAGTATACATATATCTACATGTTATCTGGGTAAACATTAGTATCCCATCCTGCCTACACAGACATAGTGGAGATAGTGGCTGATGCACAAGCATACTGTTAGCCAACCCAGAACCCCTAGGGGGATACCTACTGTCGAACCAAGTCCCGCAGGTTCCCTCTTACCTGCTCCACGCCGCAGGGTATTGCAAAATGCAAGAGGCCCAATCTTCCCCCATCTCCGTGGGTATTGTCTTGGACCTTCAGGGACCGGGGTCCTGTGTTAAGGAACCCACACCCCTGGACCTATATAGCATCCTGGCATCAGTAGCGTTTAGTTCTTGGAAGAGACTAAGGCACTGGAGCCCAGAATCCAGCCCTCCAAGGAGAGGCATTATAGGCAAAACCCCACTCCAGCAGGGCCCGGGTACCGTACACCTTGGCTTTGAAGCACTTCGGACGGATCCGGCTAGCTATCCTGGGTCCCGAGACCTCCGAGGGACAGCTAGACGTGACCAACACCTAAGACACTGGCGAAAAAACTAAAGCACTCTCAGTGGGAGGGGGTTATATAGGGAGGAACTTCCTGTGAAGTTGATTACACCAGTGTCCACACCTGAAGGTACCCATATAACCCATATGTAATGGCTATGCGCTCTGTGTCCCGTGATGTACGATAAAGAAATGATCGCTTAGTGATGCTGGCAATAGGGAGTGAAAGGGTTAACTAGGGCAGTGATCAAGGGGTTAAAAACTTTATTGGGGGGGGTGGGGGGGGCTACCCTGACACTAACACTGACTGACTGTCACACTGTCTGTCACACTGACACTAAATACAGTAATCATACATGTATGATTACTGCATTCAGTGACACTGTGACAGGGGGGAGGGGGGGGGCGATCGCGGGGGTTAAATGTGTTTGTGTCTGTGTGTAAGTGTGCTGTTGGTGCAGACTTACTTGTTGTGTTGTGATCTCTCCTCAGCGGCGCTTGAAACAAACGCCGAGGGAGAGATCACGTCGCTTCCTCCTTCCTTCCGACAGGGCGGGCGGGCGCGCGCATTGGCTGGGAGCGATCCGGAGGGGGCGGGTGAAAACGGATAGCCGCCCCCACTTGTCGGATCGCTCCTGCAGCCGCGCGGACCGCCGCATGTACGGGGGGGGTCCGATCGGACCCCCGATCCCCCCCAAGGCACCAACGTATATATACGTTGATGTGCCTGTCGGTGCCATTCTGCCGACGTAAATGTACATGCGGCGGTCCTTAAGTGGTTAAACATAACAGTATAAATGCATAGTAACAATTATATAGAAAAAACAACAATAATACATATACATAAGAAAACCGTTGTGTACAAAATCCCTAAAGTTGCCGACGCACGTTTCGCCGTGGGGCTTCTTCAGGGCAGTTGTTAAGGATTTTGTAAGACGATGTATAGTCAGAAAACAAAATAGTTATATTGCCAATGATCCTATACCGAATGAGTTCAAGGGCACACACCACAATCAAGTAGTCAAAGGTAAGGTAGGTACTTGCTTCAAAAGAGTCCTCAGATCTTGTTATAGATCTTTAATTGACAACAAAGCCAGGTTTCAGATGGTTGTTTAACCACTTCAGGCCTGCGCTACCGTCGGATGACGGCAACAGCGCGGGCCTGAATATCCAACATGCCGTTCTTATGTATATGTATTATTGTTGTTTTTTCTATATAATTGTTACTATGCATTTATACTGTTATGTTTAATTGGTAATATTAAAATTATTTTTTACCTACTTCCTTGGCCTCAAAGTCCGACCATCAATACCTCTCCACAGTTATTGTTTTTCTTGTTTTTTGATCATACAGTATATACGGATGTGGCCCATGTGAGTGCAATTCTCTTATATTCTCTTATCCCCCTCTATTCCCCTGGCCCACCCCTCCCTTTACCCAATCACCCCCCTTCTTCTTTACAATGGTATAGAAAGAATCTGAGTGGCAAGAATATTGACACTCATCTGGATGTTTCCATCTCCATAGCTCTGTAAGACCGTGTACCTGAGTCCAGTCAGTAAAGGAGGTATAGGATCTGTCCCTGCCCACCACATGATCCACAACTGGATCCATGACAGTGTTTAAAGTCACATAAAGTAACAGACCTGGGGGCCTACACTATAGCATAATGGACAATTTAACCAACACATCTGGAGAGAACTGGGGGGGGGGGGGTACATATACATTTACCAAAGTAAGTAAGTGTTATAGAGGCAATCTGTAGTGTAAGAACGACATACCTGCCTTCAGGATCAGGTCTTGACCTGCACAACCTCTGCATAAAGAGATTTAGCAAGAAAAACAGATACCTCCTGGATTAGCCTGTATGAGTGGCTTGGTATGACTTGGCCAACCATGGTTGTTTGAGTGACCTTGTTTTAGAGTCAACCATGTGGGTTTCCTGGAGGCAAATAATATGGGGGTGATGCTTTTAAAACAGAGAATACCAGGGAGCATTTCTGAGGAGAGTTCAATCCCCTGGTATTCCAGAAAATTACTTTAAGTGGGTTAGCCATGACACTGGGAACAGTATACAGTGGACATCCTGCGGGCTATTGGCAGTGGCATATCACAGCCTGGCGTGCCTCCGAGGATGTGCACACGTAAGGTTATAAAACATCAGGTGGTGAGCACTAGTCAGAGTAGAGGAGACATAGATTCACATGAACAACCAAAGTACAACAAAAAGAAAAACCCTTGTCTCCAAAAATTTAGAAAACAAAACAAAAAATTAAGGGTATATGGATCACAGACCTGAGTGTAGAGAGGAAGTCCAATCTGCGAGGAAGGATAGCTTCATGATGACAGTTCTCAGGCCTGCTGTGTGGAAGTATAGCATACCTTCGAGAGGGATCCTGAACAATCTGCAGGGACAAAGTAGGTGAACTCCCCGGCATAGAGGGAAAGGCAAATGCACAACAGGCTTAAGGCAACATAGAAGGGAATGTGGGGAGCTGGAACAGACAGCTCTGCATCTCGGTGCAACTCCGTACCAATCGTACTTGTGGATGGTGTAGAAGTGAGCCATCATAAATGACGCACAGCTTAGTAGGAAAAAGCATGGCATAAGAGAGTCCCTCAGTGCATAGTCGGGTCTTCATTTCTGCAAAGGAAGTGCATTGTCGCTGGACATCTACAGAGAAGTCAGGGTACACTGAAATGGTATTGCCATTATATTTTAAGAGGCCTTTCTCCCTGGCAAGATGTAGAATAGCAACTTTGTCTTGGTAGTTGAGGATCTGTGCAATAAGAGACCGTGGGTGTGCCCCAGAAGGGAGGGACGTGGATGGGTGCGATGTGCACGCTCAATAATATGAGAGAAGGATGGTGCGTCAGTCCCAAAAATGTCTCTCAGCCAATTATACAGGAATTTTTCTGGGTGGGAGCCTTCCACACATTCTGGGAATCCTACGAAACGAAGATTGTTTCTGCGGGAACGATTTTCCAAACCTGTATGATCTTTCACTGCGACAGATAAGGGGTGGACAACAACCTCTAGGAAGCTGATACGTTCATCAGTGGCCCCTGTTCTATCCCTCAAGTTTTGCATATCTTGCTTCAATTGAGAAAAGGTCATCACTATCCAGGGGGGAGTCCTCAGTCTGTAGTTGGTCAGGCTGTGTGTCAAGGAGAGTAGGGGCAGACTCACTCACCATAGCTGCATGCTGCTTGTAGTGAGGAGCCGAAGCTGCTGCAGCGTGTCATGCTGCTCTGCCTGTGTCCCGATGCCATCTTGCCATCGAAACTGGGCTAGTTGTCGCGCCGCAGATGCTGGCGCGGGCAGCCTGTATTTCACCATGAATGCCAGCCTGAAGTGTTCCCACGACTGTGGGGAGTATTTAGATGCCGGTCTGGGGCAAAACAGACTTAGGATGCCTGCAGGATGTCGTTCGGGAGCTGGAACTGTGTCTCTACTCGTCCACTATCTCTGCCATCCCTCAAGTCTACATCTAATGACTTCCCAGAACTACCAGTGCTCCCAGATTGTTCCAGAGCCAGGCAAAATTCTGCCATGCTGTTTTTCAGCTGTCATGTCTAGGGTCCAGGAGCCACATTGGACCAGAGATACTAGCAGCTGTTGGGGGTAGAATGAGAAGTGGCTGACCCCATGCCATCTTGTATCTGTCAATGACACCCATCTGCTGGACACCTTAGGCAAGAAATATTTACCCATGTACTTTGCCCGACACATGTCCTTAACCTAGTGGTGCAGCAATTCCTGATTAGATATCCTGGCTTCGCAGATGTCCTATGACAGACCCAAAGAGTGCATGGCCCCTTTAGGTGGTCATGCCCAGCAAGTTTTCAGCTGGCCAAAATGTAGCAACAACACAAACTACCTGCCAACCGCCTGATGAATCTCAACATAGGACATGCTGCAGGTCATCAATTCATATTGTGGAAAGGGCAGTCTCAATGGAACCAGAATGGTGAGCCCTGACAAGGCAGGTATTAGCAATACAATCTCTCTGGCATTCCTGCTGGAGCACACAGCAGATAGATTTGCTAAAACTGGAGCGTGCAAAATCTGGTGCTGATTGGTTCCTATGCAGAGCTGCACCAGATTTTGAACGCTCCAGCTTTAGTAACTCAACCCCACTGTGTGGGGTGTAATAACCCTGTCACTGGAGGAACAGCAGCAAGAGGAAGAGGGGGTCTTTCTGCTGTCTAAGGGCCAACAGTATTCTTTGCCTGCTGTCTCCATCCCTGTAAGGCAGAGGCAGTAGGGGGCAGGTAAGAAGTATAAGAAAAAAGGTTTGGCTGCTGGCAGTAAGGCAGAAAAGAGGAGGAGGGGAAAATCTAGGGTGACTTCAAGGGGAATGTTTCATGCCTCCCCAAGCCATAGGGAAACACATTCTGGGATACATGCCAAAGAAGCTCTTTACAGTATTTCCTGATGGTGGCTGAATCCACCAACCTACAAGCCTTGGTTTTACACTTGTTGCTGAAAAAGGTGAAGCTGCCTTTTGTGCGTCACCGCACCACAAACCTCTGCACAAGCACTCCCTATGTTATCCCTCCATTTGTCATAGCTGCTATGACATCTAGTAAATCCACTTTATTAAAAAAAAAGGTCTGCCAGGCCTTAATTGAGGCAAGGGTTTTGCATGCTGGTATCCGGTTTTCTTGCGTGTTTGGTACTCTTTCTGAAAGCACACCAAAATTCCTGAAGGAAGATGACAAGATGACTAGGGTAACTCTGACATCATATAATGTAAAGGGCTTAAATAGCCCAGTGAAACCAACTAGGTTACTAGATGAATTGTGGAGATTTAAATCTCATATTATTTTTCTCCAGGAGACATATTTCAGAAAAGATTAAATTCTAATGCCGCGTACACACGGTCGTTTTTTGTGATGAAATAAAATGACATTTTTAAAAACATCATTTAAAATGATCGTGTGTGGGCTTCACATCGTTTTTTGTCTTCAGAAAAACAACAAAAAAGATTAGAACATGCTTCAATTTTGGGGGGGGTTAAACGGTTATTTCAAAAAATAACCGTTTAACCACTTGCCGACCGCGCTATAGCGAAAATACTGCTACAGCGCGGTCGAGTAGTTTTGACACGACGTCCCTGGGACGTCGTCCTTCACTTCCGCGATTGCGCGTCCCCTGGGACGCGCTCGCGAAAGTGTCCGTGATCGCCGGGTCTAGAAGACTGATAGCGGCCATTTACCACGTGATCGCGCCGTCAAATGACGGCGCGATCACTTGTAAACAAACCGGCGTCATTTGATGACGCCGGTTCCTCCCTCTCCTCCCTCTGCTCTCTGTACCGTTCGGTACAGTGTGCGAAGAGAGGGGGGGAGCGGGGTGTCAGCAGCTGAGCTGTGGCTGGATCTGTGACAAATGCAGTCACAGATCCAGCCATCCCTCAATCTATCCCAGCTCTGCAATCCCTCAGTAACCTGCAATCCCCAGTACCCAGCAATCCCCCAGTACCCTGCATTACCCCAGTACCCCACAATACCCCAGTACCCCAATACCCCAATACGCTGCAATACCCCAGTACCCCAATACTCTGCAATACCCCAGTACCCCAATACTCTGCAATACCCCAGTACCCCAATACTCTGCAATACCCCAGTACCCCAATACTCTGCAATACCCCAGTACTCTGCAGTACCCCAAAACCCCAATACTCTGCAATACCCCCAGTACCCCAATACTCTGCAGTACCCCAGTACCCCAATACTCTGCAGTACCCCCGTACCCCAATACTCTGCAGTACCCCCGTACCCCAATACTCTGCAGTACTCCAGTACCCCAATACTCTGCAGTACTCCAGTACCCCAATACTCTGCAGTACTCCAGTACCCCAATACCGCAATACCCTGTGCGATACCCTGCAATACCCCAATACTCTGCAATACCCAAATACTCTGCAATACCCAAATACTATCGCCTATGGGGATTTTTAGGTAGCGAAGTTTGGCACCATTCCATGAGTGTGCGCAATTTTGAAGGGTGACATGTTGGGTATCTATTTACTCGGCGTAACTTCATCTTTCACATTATGAAAAAAAATTGAGTTAACTTTACTGTTTTTTTTTTTTTTTTAGCACAAAACTGTTTTTTTTTAAAAACACGCGTTCAAAAAATGTCTACGAAAATACCGTGCAAGATAAAAAGTTGTAACGACCGCCATTGTATTCTCTAGGGTCTTTGCTAAAAAAGCATATATAATGTTTGGGGGTTCTATGTAATTTTCTAGCAAATAAATTATGATTTTTCCATGTAGGAGAGAAATGTCAGAATTGGCCTGGGTGTTCCAGAACGCCTGATGGTGCTCCCTGCATGTTGGGCCTCTGTATGTGGCCACACTGTGTAAAAGTCTCACACATAGGGTATCGCCATACTCGGGAGGAATAGCAGAATGTGTTTTGGGGTGTAATTTGTGGTATGCATATGCTGTGTGTGAGAAATAACCCGCTAATATGACAGAAACAAGATTTTTTTTTTTTTTTTTACAGAATTTTCAGTCGTTTTTCTTTTATAGCGCAAAAAATAAAAAACACAGAGGTGATCAAATACCACCAAAAGAAAGCTCTATTTGTGTGAAAAAAAGGACAAAAAATTCAAATGGGTACAATGTTGTATGACTGAGTAATTGTCATTCAAATTGTGAGAGCACCGAAAGCTGAAAATTGGTCTGGTTAGGAAGGGGGTTTAAGTGCCCAGTGGTCAAGTGGTTAAAGACAAGGAGCGAGATCGAAAAAGAAACGATACCAGAATTAGACTTCCTTAGGCTGCTTCAGTTAGAAGCATTTCTCCGGGAAAAGGCAAATACGTATACAGAAGTCAGAAATCTGTCTAAATTCCTAGAAGGGGATCCAATAAGACACTCATTGTCCTATTTCTATGCAATATTAACCTCTAGCCGACCAGCCGCCGCAGTTATACGGCGGCAGGTCGGCTCTCCTGCGCGAGAGCCCGTCATGCTACGTCGGGACTTTCGCGGCCACTAGGGGGCGCGTGCGCGCCGCCGGCGGCCCGCGCGCGCGCGCCCCCCGCTCACCCCCGAGTCCCGCGCGCGTGCCCGGCGGGCGCGATCGCCACCGGGCACGCGCGCTCGTTCGTTACAGAGCGGGGAACGAGAGCTGTGCGTGTAAACACACAGCTCTCGTTCCTGTCAGCGGGGGAATGTATGAACAGAAGATCAGTGATTCCCCCTAGTGAGTCCACCCCCCCCCACACAGTAAGAACACAAATAGGAACACACTTAACCCCTTCCCTGCCCCCTAGTGTTAACCCCTTCACTGCCAATGGCATTTTTATAGTAATCCAATGCATTTTTATAGCCAGTGGTCCCAAAAATGTGTCAAAAGTGTCCGATGTGTCCGCCATAATATCGCAGTACCGAAAAAAACCGCTGATCGCCGCCATTACTAGTAAAAAAAAAATATTAATAAAAATGCCATAAAACTACCCCCTTTTTTGTAAACGCTATAAATTTTGCGCAAACCAATCAAAAAACGCTAATTGCGATTTTTTTTTACGAAAAATATGTAGAAGAATACGTATCGGCCTAAACTGAGGGAAAAAAATGTTTTTTTATATCTTTTTTGGGGATATTTATTATAGCAAAATGTAAAAAATATTGCATTTTTTTCAAAATAGTCGCTCTATTTTTGTTTATAGCGCAAAAAATAAAAACCGCAGAGATGATCAAATACCACCAAAAGAAATCTCTATTTGTGGGGAAAAAAGGACGCCAATTTTGTTTGGGAGCCACGTTGCACGACCGCGCAATTGTCAGTTAAAGCGACGCAGTGCCGAATCACAAAAAGTGCTCTGGTCTTTGGACAGCAATATGGTCCGGGGCTAAAGTGGTTAATTAACTTAGAGATACCACAGGAATTTACATTTATACAAGCATGGGAGAGAGATCTGGGTTTAACATTTACCGAAGAACAAAAGAATAGGATTTTACGATTTACACATAAGGCATCCATAGCAAGTAAATACGAGGAGGGAGGTTATAAGATACTAACGAGATGGTATAGAACACCAGTAATGTTACATCGCATATACCCTCAGATATCAGAAGTCTGTTGGAGATGTCATGAAGCGGAAGGCTCGTTAATACATATTTTCTGGGAATGTGAAAAGATACAGGAATTCTGGAAAATGGTAATGAGGACAATTAATGAGATTACAGGAATCAATTTAGAAAACAGACCATCGGCGGTTTTATTATTAGATATTTCAATATCAGTGGAAAAATACAAAAATTCACTGATAAGACATCTGATTATAGCCGCAAGGGCGTGTATCCCTGCCCTGTGGAAACAAGAAACTCCTCCATCCAGAGCACAATGGCTAGCTAGAGTGGCAGAGATACAACAAATGGAGAACCTGACTATGGCAATGAAAGACCAGGATGAGATGTACCTCTCGACGTGGGCCCCTTATATGAAGTATAGAGAGGGGTGAGGGGCGGGAGGGGGGGAAGGCCGGCTAGAGGGTGGAGGCTCTCTTTTTTTTTTTTTTCTTCTTCTTCTTTTTTTTCTTTTACCCTGGAGCAGGGAGACTGGGAGGGAGGGTAACCAAAGGAGGTTAGAAGGAATAGGAGAAGCTTTGTGTGAACAGACAAGAGGGGGGGGGGGGGACTCCTTTCCACCATTACCTTTATTATGTGTAACAACTTTAAATAAACTGGAAAATATGAAATGTAAAATCTGTAATGCAAATCTTGAAATAAATAAAGAATTTATATAAAAAAAAAAAAAAAGAAGAACATGCTTCAATTTATGATGTCGTTTTTGAAAATGTATTTTTTTTCAGTTGTAAAAAATTATCGTGTGTGGGCTAAAACGACGTTAAAAACAGCGTTTTAAACCCGCGCATGCTCAGAAGCAAGTTATGAGACGGGAGTTTGAATGGAACTTCCCCTTTAGAGTGCCGTCGTACGTGCTGTACGTCACCGTGCTTTGCTCATCATTTTTTTTAAATAATGGTGTGTGGGCAACATCGTTTTTAATGATGAAGTTGGAAAAACGTTGTTTTTTCTACATGCTGAAAAACAATGGGTTTTTTTCATGTCGAAAAGTGATCGTGTGTACACGGCATTAGACTAGGAAATCATAGATTCCTGGCAGTATATCATTGTGCCTCACAGTCATCTAAATAATGTGGGGTTTCAATTCTTATTTTTTTTTTTTTTTAATCAAGTAAAAGATTTTATTAAAGCAATATAAACATACAAAACATTGGGATGCATACATATGAAGCAGGGATACCATCATGGGCATTGCAACCAATTAAAACAGATATTTGGCATTATGAAACAAGTAAACAAATCCTCCATCCCCACAGAAGCATTACATACAGGGCTTTTTTTCTGGGGGAACTTGGGGGAACTCAGTTCCACCACCTTTGGCTCAGACCCTTTGGTGCCCGCTCACCACAATCACTTGTGAACACAGAAGTCTGGTTTCTGTGTTTACAAGTGACTGCTTTGTAACCCCCTGAACTCTGCACACTGTATGTAATGCAATTCTGGTATTTAATGCCCCTTTAAGGCCCTTCTACTGTTTGTGAAATCTGAACGGGTCGTGGTTGAGTTCCTGCACCTATTTTCTGAGAAAAAAAGCTCTGATTACATATATCCCAGGATTAATTCAAAGTCAAGTCAAAAAATGCCTGTAACAACATATACCACATTGGCAGTATTGTGGATAACTCATCTGTCTTCAATTCTTATTTTTAAACAGATTCCATGGAAGGAATTAAAAGTAATTACAGATGAAAAGGGACAGCTCATCATCAGGGGGCTCCTTTGTGAGCAAAAAGTTACCCTTGTTAATTTATATATGCCAAATGAGGATCAGGTCTCTACATTGGAGATATATCTTCACCTGGTACAACAACACAAGGAGGGCCTCTTGCTTATTGGAGGAGATCTTAATAGTTAAGTTATACCTAAAGAGGGGAAAGACCCTTCTATCTGCTCTAGCCTCTAGCTACCACCCAATATCCCTGCTTAATATTGATTTAAAAATCTTTACAAAGATCATACCTACTAGACTACTGAGCCACATCCCTATGTTGATAGATTCCGATCAAGTGGGCTTTACTCCAGATAGAGAGAATACTCAGCGGGTGCTGAGTGCTATACACCTCTCCCAAACTCATCATATTCCCCTAGTTATGATATCCACAGATATTTCTCAGCGGAGAAAGCATTTGATAGCGTTGACTGCTGATTCTTAAAAGCTATGTTACAACATATTGGATTTGGGGTGGGTTTGCAGAACTGGTTCTCAAACCTATATTCAGTACCGACAGCACGAGTTAAAGGGTCACTAAAGGGAAAAAAAAATTGGGCTGAAATGACTGTTTACAGGGTATAGAGACATAAAAGTTAACTGATTCTTTTTAAAAATGATTAAAAATAGATAAAAATCAATCATATAATCACCTTACAGTTCTAGTTTCATTTTTGCTGTTATTTCCTGTCTCTCTGATGTACCAAGCCAGAGAGCCAATAGAGGGCAGTGATGGTTTGTCTAAAACCCCTCAGCACCAACCCAGTTTCAGTTTACACACAGTAATCACACCTCCTTGATTAGTGACCACAGTGAGAAAGCTCCCAGCACTATGGTTATAAGGAAACAGACAACCAGGAAGTGTGGAGATCAGAGCAGAATTACAGCAACATCAAAGCAAAAACGAACAATGAGGACATGAAAACAGCACTGCAGTAAGGTAAAGGAAGCTATTTAGCTTAAAAAAAAAAATCCTTTAGTGACCCTTTAAGATCAAGGACATATTGCCAGATCCCTTGCCAATAGGAACGGGACTTGTCAGGGTTGCCCATTGTCCCCTATTATTTTTGTTTCTACTCTAGAGTCGATTTTGAAAATGGTACGAGGCAACAGGGATATTAGAGGTATTTTAACAAAAAGTGGAGAGCATAAAATTGCCGCTTATGTGGATGATTTGATGTTGAGCACGTATATTCGATCATAATTAAGAATCCCTACTTTAACATGTGACCCCTCAACATTTGAACAGATATGTTTAAAGGGGGAATCATTGAGGCACTCATTGTCATATCTATATGCCCTCCTAATTGAAATAGAGGCCCCACATGAACTGCCTTTTCTGCAATGCTGGAAAAGAGATTTGGGGGTATCTTTCTCACAGGCACAGAAGGATAGGGTTCTATTTTTTGCAAATAAAGCTTCACTGACGAGTAGATACCAAGAAGGGGTCTATTAAATTCTTACGTGGTGGTACAGAACTCAGGCAGCATTGCATCAGATATTTCCTTAAAGGAACACTAAAGTCAGGTTTTTTTTTTTGTGATACTTACCTCCACTGTGCAGTTCGTTTTGCACAGAGTGGCCCGGAAAGATGTCTTCTGGGGTCCCTCGGCGGCTGTCTGGGCTCCTCCTCGCAAAATCTTTCCATCTTCATGCGAGGGCGCTCGCACGGTGGAAAGCTTTTGCGAGCGCGCTGCCGTGATACAGCGGCGGCCATAGCCGCCGACTGTATCACTCGGCCCCGCCCCGGCGCGTCATCCGCTGTGATTGACAGCAGCGCCAGCCAATGGCTGCGCTGCTATCAATCCACCCAGCCTAGCCAATCAACGGCCAGGCTGGGAACCGAAGAGGATGACGTGGACGCGCCCGGGAGTTTCGAACGGTAAGGCAAGTTAAACGGGGACTCGGGGGGGCGGTGCTGTGAGATATTTTTTTACCATAATGCATAGGATTCATTAAGGTAAAAAAACTTTTACCTTTACAACCCCTTTAAGTATCTGATGTATGCTGGAGATGTCAGGAAGCAGAAGGCACTATGATACATATTTTTTGGGGAATGTCCAATGTTGAGGGAATTCTGGAAGATGGTTGAGGAAACTATGGAAACAAATATGGGCATGTCTTTTGGAGAAAATCCGACAGCCTTTTTGCATGATACAACACTGTCAAATGAAAAATATAAAAACTCACTGTTAAAACAATTGCTTACTGCAGCAAAGGCTTGCATCCCAGCAATGTGGAAAAGTAATGCATCTCCGACGAGATCACAGTGGATGGCAAGGGTCTCGGAAATTCAACAAATGGAAGATTATGGTATTGAAAGAACAGGAGGAGAAATACTGGAGGGTCTGGAATCCCTATTTTCGATATAAGGAACAGACCCTCCTATCCAAGTAATGTTGGATAACCTTGAGATAGTTAGAGACTGGGCAGTTATTAGGGTTGATCTGGACCCTGAGGGGGGGAGGGGGGTGGGAGCTGAGCGGAAGGAGGATGTTATAGGTTTTTTTTTTCTCTCACTCTCTCTTTGTATATCTTTCTGCCTATAGAGGCAAAACCAGGACTTGATCTGGGAAAGCAAAAAGAAATGGTGCTTACCTTGTTAAGAAATTGAGTATGTAACATGATAAATAATATTTACTACGATTAAGATAAGAAACGCCCTATCTCTGTCCTTAACAACGATCTTAAATAGTTTGGGAAACTTTTGGCCAACAGGCTCGCTTCTGTAATCACTTCTCTTATAGACGCTGACCAATGCGGTTTTATCCTGGGTAGGCAACTGACAGATAATATTAGACTGGTCACTAATATAGTACAAGACGCAAATCTGTATTCTCGCCCTGTTTGACATACACAAGGCATTTGATAGTGTCAACAGGACTAGGGATGAGCTTCGAGTTCGAGTCGAACTCATGTTCGACTCGAACATTGCCTGTTCGCCTATTCGGTGAACAACGAACAATTAGGGGCAGGGCCGCCATCAGGAATTTTGGGGCCCCTTACACAGCTTCAGGCATGGGCCCCCTGGAGCAGAGAACCGGGGGGGGGGGGTGCTGCCGCATGAAATTGAGAAGCGGGGGGCCCTTTACAAAAAGAAGAAATAAAGAAAAATATATATAAAAAAGGGGGTAGCCGTCCGGGGCCCTGGGGACCTCTGTGCCCTTTAATAAAAAGGAAAAAAAGAGAGAATATACCGTGTTTCCCCCGAAAATAAGACACCGTCTTATATTTTTTTTTCCTCAAGAAATCACACTATGGCTTATTTTCGGGGGGTGTCTTATTTTTATTACAGAAAATAAAGGTTGCCTACCTGAACCACACTTGCGCTTCTTAGCATTTCCTCTGTCCACCTGTAGACTGAGATTATCGTATTCTGCACGCCATTTTTGGACCATTCGGATATCCAACTTCTTCTCTTTGCACTCATCTTGTCTGGCTGTACAGAAAGATAGGCCAGCAAAGCTGATGTGGAGCAAAGTGGAGCTGGGGTGATCTCTTTGGGCTCAGTAGCAGCTTTTCCCCCTATCCCCTGGTGTTTGTGTGGGGTGAGAGAGGGGTTTGCTGGTCAGTGCTGGGAGAAGCTTTACAGCTTTACACAGCGTTCTTCTCCTCACTTCAGTTCCAGTACAGTACTGTACGCCTATCACGTGTTGTTTCCCGCTCCGCGCCGCGCCGTTACGCATACGACACTACGTCTTATTATCGGAGATTCGACACTACATCGCTACGTCTTATTTTCGGAGGGGTGTCTTATATTTCGATCTTGTGTCGAAATCCCGCTACGGCGTATTTTCGGAGTACGTCTTATTTTCGGGGAAACACGGTATATATAATATACATTTTTTTTTTAAAGGGTGGTTGCCAACTGGGGCCCCGGGGACCTTATTTTTTTTTTTATAAAAGGAAATTACAAAAAAAGGGGGCTTTCCATTCGGGACCTCTGGGCCCTTTAATAAAAAGAAACCTCTGGGCCCTTTAAAAAAAAGAAAGAAATAAAAAAAAATATATATATATAAAAAAGAAATAAACATTTATATATATAAAAAAAACAAGGGGGTTGCCTTCCAGGGCCCTGGGGACCTCTGGGCCCTTTAATAAAAAAAATATATAAAAAATATAAAAAAAATATATAAACAAAAATAAAAAATACAATTATAAAAAAAGGGGGTTTGACATATGGGGCCCTGGGGACCTCTGAGTCCTTTAATAAAAATGCATCTATATATTAAAAAAATAAAATAAAATAATATAAAAAAGTAAAAAAAAATATAAAAAAGGAGGATTGTCATCCAGGGGCCCTGGGGACCTATGGGCCGTTTAATAATAATAATAATAATATAAATATAAAAATAAAATAAATAAAATAAATATATAAAAAATATATTTTTTTTATAAAAAAAGGGGGGTTGTCATCTGGGGATCTCCAGGTCCCTGTGGACCTCCGGACCTCTAAAAAAATAAAAGAAAAAAATTGGCCCTTTAATAAAAAATAAAATAAAAATATATTAAAAAATATATTTTTTTATAAAAAAATTATTTTTTTTATAAAAAAATAAATAAAAAATAGGGGGATGCCATCTGGGGCCCTGGTAGCCTACGGGCCCCTAGACCCCTAAAAAATGGCCCTTTAATAAAAAAATAAAATAAAAATATATTAAAAATATTTTTTATAGAAAATAAATAAAAAAAGGGGGGCTTTCCATCCGGTGCCCTGGGGGCCTCCGGGCCCCTGTGGACCTCCGGACCTCTGAAAAAAATAAAAATAAAAAAAATTGGCCCTTTAATAAAAAATAAAATAAAAATATATTAAAAAAATATATTTTTTTATAAAAAAATATATTTTTTTATATAAAAAAAAAAGGGCTTGCCATCTGGGGCCCTGGGGACCTCCGGACCTCTAAAAAAAATAAAAGAAAAAAAATTGGCTCTTCAATAAAAAATAAAAGAAAAATATATTAAAAAAATATATTTTTTTTTATAAAAAAAGGGCTTGCCATCTGGGGCCCTTGGTGGCCTTCGGGCCCCTGGGGACCTTCGGACAGCTTTTTTAGGGTGGTTCCCATCCGGGCCCCTGGGGACCCCCAGGCCCCTTACAGGTGTAATGCCTGTACCCCCCTGATGGCGGCCCTGATTAGGGGTGTTCACGACAAATTCGAAAAGCCGTGGAACACCCTGTTAAAGTCTATGGGAGAAATCTAAAGTGCTAATTTTAAAGGCTAATATGCAAGTTATTGTCATAAAAAGTGTTTGGGGAACCGGGTCCTGTCCCAGGGGACATGTATCAATGCAAAAACAAGTTTTAAAAACGTACGTTGTTCCGGGAGCAGTGAATTTAATAATGCTAAAAGTGAAACAATAAAAGTGAAATATTCCTTTAAATTTCGTACCGGGAGGGGGGGGGGGTGGGTGGTGTAAAGTCAGCATGTGAAAAGGCGCATTTTTCCCGTACATAGAACTGTCCCTGCACAAAATGTCATTTCTGAAAGAAAATAGTCATTTAAAACCAGCTTTAACCACTTGACCACTGGGCACTTAAACCCCCTTCCTAACCAGACCAATTTTCAGCTTTCGGTGCTCTCACAATTTGAATGACAATTACTCAGTCATACAACATTCTACCCATTTGAAATTTTTGTCCTTTTTTTCACACAAATAGAGCTTTCTTTTGGTGGTATTTGATCACCTCTGTGTTTTTTATTTTTTGCGCTATAAAAGAAAAACGACTGAAAAGTCTGTAAAAAAAAAAAAAAAACTTGTTTCTGTCATATTAGTGGGTTATTTCTCACACACAGCATATGCATACCACAAATTACACCCCAAAACACATTCTGCTATTCCTCCCGAGTATGGCGATACCACATGTGTGAGACTTTTACACAGCGTGGCCACATACAGAGGCCCAACATGCAGGGAACGCCATCAGGCGTTCTGGAACACCCAGACCAATTCTGACATTTCTCTCCTACATGGAAAAATCATCATTTATTTGCTAGAAAATTACATAGAACCCCAAAACATTATATATGCTTTTTTAGCAAAGACCCTAGAGAATACAATGGCGGCCGTTACAACTTTTTATCTTGCACGGTATTTTCGCAGAAATTTATTGAACGCGTGTTTTTAAAAAAAAAAACTGTTTTGTGCTTAAAACAAAACAGAACAGTAAAGTTAGCCCAATTTTTTTTCAAAATGTGAAAGATGAAGTTACGCCGAGTAAATAGATACCCAACATGTCACACTTCAAAATTGCGCACACTCGTGGAATGGCGCCAAACTTCGCTACTTAAAAATCCCCATAGGCGGTATTGCAGAGTATTGGGGTATTGCAAAGTATCATGCAGGGTATTGGGGTATTGCCGAGTATTGGGGTATTGCCGAGTATTGGGGTATTATTGAGTACTGGGGCATTGCTGAGTATTGGGGTATTGTTGGGTACTGGGGTATTGTTGGGTACTGGGGTATTGTGGGGTACTGTTGGGTACTGGGGTATTGTTGGGTACTGGGGCATTGCCGAGTACTGGGGTATTGCCGAGTACTGGGGTATTGCCGAGTATTGGGGTATTGCCGAGTATTGGGGTATTGTTGGGTACTGGGGTATTGTTGGGTATTGTTGGGTACTGGGGTATTTTTGGGTACTGGGGTATTGTGGGGTATTGTTGGGTACTGGGGTATTGTTGGGTACTGGGGTATTGTTGGGTACTGGGGTATTGTGGGGTATTGTTGGGTACTGGGGTATTGTTGGGTACTGGGGTATTGTTGGGTACTGGGGTATTGTGGGGTATTGTTGGGTACTGGGGTATTGTGGGGTATTGTTGGGTACTGGGGTATTGTTGGGTACTGGGGCATTGTTGGGTACTGGGGTATTGTTGGGTACTGGGGTATTGTTGGGTACTGGGGTATTGTTGGGTACTGGGGTATTGTTGGGTATTGTTGGGTACTGGGGTATTGTTGGGTACTGGGGTATTGTTGGGTACTGGGGTATTGTTGGGTACTGGGGTATTGTGGGGTATTGTTGGGTACTGGGGTATTGTTGGGTACTGGGGTATTGTTGGGTACTGGGGTATTGTGGGGTATTGTTGGGTACTGGGGTATTGTGGGGTATTGTTGGGTACTGGGGCATTGTTGGGTACTGGGGCATTGTTGGGTACTGGGGTATTGTGGGGTATTGTTGGGTACTGGGGTATTGTGGGGTACTGGGGTATTGTGGGGTATTGTTGGGTACTGGGGTATTGTTGGGTACTGGGGTATTGTGGGGTACTGGGGTATTGTGGGGTACTGGGGGATTGCTGGGTACTGGGGATTGCAGGGTACTAGGGGATTGCAGAGCTGGGATGGATTGAGGGATGGCTGGATCTGTGACTGCATTTGTCACAGATCCAGCCACAGCTCAGCTGCTGACACCCCGCTCCCCCCCCCTCTCCTCGCACACTGTACAGAGAGGAGAGGGAGGAGACGGAGGAACCGGCGTCATCAAATGACGCCGGTTTGTTTACAAGTGATCGCGCCGTCATTCGACGGCGCGATCACGTGGTAAACGGCCACTATCAGCGGCAATTTACCGTGATCCGTGATGCGCCGGGTCTTCTAGACCCGGCGAGCACGGACACTTTCGCGAGCGCGTCCCAGGGGACGCGCAATCGCGGAAGTGCACGACGACGTCCCAGGGACGTCGTGTCAAAGTAACTCCACCGCGCCGTAGCAGTAAAATGCTTATGGCGCGGTGGGGAAGTGGTTAATGAATTATCGGCTCAGAGAGGATTCATTCATAAAAAATATTAACAAAAGCGTGGGGGTCCCCCCAAATTCCTTTTTCAGGCCCTTCAGGTCTGGTATGGATATTAAGGGGAACCCCATCGTCAATTTAATAAAAAAATTACGTGGGGTTCCCCCCAAATATCCATTCCAGACCCTTCAGGTCTGGTGTTGATTTTAAGGGGAACTCCACCCCAAATAAAAAAAAAATGGCGTGGAGTTCCCCCAAAAATCCACACCAGACCCTTATCCGAGCACATTAACCTGGCCAGCCGCAGAAAAGAGGGGGGGACAGAGTGCGGCCACCCCCTCTCCTGAACTGCAGCAGGCCACATGCCCTCAACATGGGGAGGATGTCCCCATGTTGATGGGGACAAGGGCCTCATCCCTTGCCCGGTGATTGTGGGGGTCTGCGGGCGGGGGGCTTATCAGAATCTGGAAGACCCCTTTAACAAAGGGGACCCTCAGATCCTGGCCCCCCCCTATGTGAATTGGTAATGGGGTACACTGTACCCCTACCATTTCACGAAGGAAAATAGTTTTTAAAAAAAACACACAGACACCGTAGAAAAAAGTCCTTTATCAATAAGAAAAAAAAAATCCAGCGGTGGTAATCCACTCTCGATGCGGCTCCCTGCTCCAACGTTGTCTTCTATCCAGCGACGGGTGATCTCTCCAGCGATGGGTGATCAGCGGTCCGGTCCAGCGATGAGAAGATCAATCCATCCAGAGCGCAGCAGCCAACCTCCTCTCTCCGCTGGACACAGCCCAGTGGAATGATGTGGCCGATGCTTTGACATTTTTTATATAGGGGAGGCAGGGCCACCTGTCATGTGACCCCGCCCCCTCTGACGCAAGGAGGAAGGCCGGGCTTTCCCAGTGACGTAGCATAGGGTGCGTCAGAGGGGGCGGGGTCACGTGACGGGTGGCCCGCCTCCCCTTTATAAGAAATGTCAAAGCTCCAGCGCGTCAGAGAGAGGTCGGCTGCTGCGCTCTGAATGGATGGATCTTCTCAATGCTGGACCGGACCGCTGATCATCCGTCGCTGGATAGAAGAAAACATTGAAGCAGTGAGCCGCATCAAGAGTGGATTACCACCGCTGGATTTTTTATTTATTTTTATTAATAAAGGACTTTTTTCTACGGTGTCTGTGTGGTTTTTTTTTTAAACTATTTACACTTCCTTCGTGAAATGGTAGGGGTACAGTGTACCCCATTACCAATTCACATAGGGGGGCCAGGATCTGGGGATCCCCTTTGTTAAAGTGGTCTTCCAGATTCTGATAAGCCCCCTGCCCGCGCAGACCCCCACAACCACCGGGAAGCTAACCCCTGTCAATGCAAACAGAGACACACTAGCACTATTCATTCAGGGTAAGTCTGACACCCAAATCCCCTTTGAAGAATATAAAATGTAAAAGTTATCTGATGCCAATGCCAAAATTTAAAATGACCTGGGAACTGTGGATTTCACACTTCCTACTGGTAGATTTTGTAAGGTTGATAAGCATACCTTTTTGAGCTCATATTGACTCCTCTAGACTCCCATCTCCCACCTACCTACACCTCTTCTTTTTTCCTTTTCTTCTATTCCCCTTCTTTGTTTATGATGCTTCATCATATATGCCCTTTCATCAAAGCATAAAAAAAAAATCAGAAATTTCGGATTTATGTGAAGTTACGAATTATCTGAAATAACGAATGTCGCATCTAAATAATAATAAAATCTTTTTATTATTATTTTTAGATTGTTATGTTTCATTCATTTAGATACGGCATTCGTTATTTTCGGAAAATTCGTAAATTCGGATACATTTATATTCATTACGTTCACCAACAGAAAAATTTGAAAGGAAATTCCAATACCTATAATTTAATAGTTAGTAATAGTTAAGTTATTATTAGTTAATTATTTCAGATTTTCGAATGACTCGAAATTTGGCGCGAACGACCCGTTTTGTTAGAATTTCGATGAAAGTACGAACAGACGATGTTCGAGTCGAACATACGTTCGAATCGCACGCGGCCCCATCCCTACTGCCTGCCTGTAGTATTATTAAAAAGAGAATAACAGGAACGCTCTGCAGTAAAAGTTTAGCTGCACACTGTGCCCAGGATACAGTACACTGACTGAATATACATGTGTATATATATATATATATATATATATATATATATATATATATATATATATACACATACAGTCCTGATCAAAAGTTTAAGAACACTTGAAAAATGGCAAAAAATCATATTTTACATTGTTGGATCTTAACAAGGTTCCAAGTAGAGCTTCAACAAGCAACAAGAAGAAATGAGCGAGACAAAACATTTTTTGAGCATTCAATTATTTGAAAATAAAGATTAAACTGAAACAGGCTGTTTTTCAGCTGATCAAAAGTTTAGGACCACATGCCTTTAAAAGGCCAAATCTGTGCAAAGATGTGGATTCATCGTCATTTTCTGTCAGGTAGTCACATGTTGTGACTCAAAAACCAAAAAAACTCTCCCTTTTTGAACGTGGTCGGGTTGCAGAACTGCATAAGCAGGGTCTCTCATCAAGACACTGAACGATCCTCGATCCAAATTGAGGCCCTTACTGGTGCTGACTGCAGCCCCATAACCATCAGACGGCATCTCAGATTGAAGGGCTTCAAAAAACAAAAAACATCTTCAAAAACCTTGTCTCCTTGAACGCCACAGAACTGCTCATTTGGACTTTGCAAGAGAGCACCAAACATGGGACATTCAAAAGGTGGAAGAAAGTTTTATTCTCTGATGAGAAAAAATTGAACCTTGATGGTCCTGATGGTTTCCAACATTACTGGCATGACAAGCAGAAGCCCACCTGAAATGTTTTCTATGCGCCACAGTGGAGGGGGCGCTATAATGGTCTGGGGTGCTTTTTCCTTCAGTGGAACAATGGAGCATCAGAAAGTAAAGGGGCGTCAAACGGCCGCTGGCTATGTCCAGATGTTGCAGAGAGCATTCCTCATGACTGAGGGCCCTCGTCTGTGTGGTAACGACTGGGTTTTTCAACAGGACAACGCTACAGTACACAATGCCCGCAGGACAAGGGACTTCTTCCAGGAGAATAACATCACTCTTTTGGCACATCCTGCGTGTGCCCCTGATCTAAATCCAATTGAGAACCTTTGGGGATGGATGGCAAGGGAAGTTTACAAAAATAGACAACAGTTGCAGACAGTAGATGGCCTTCATGCGGCTGTCTTCACCACTTGGAGAAATGTCCCCATTAACCTCATTGAAACGCTTGCATCAAGCATGCCAAAACACATTTTTGAAGTGATCAACAATAACGCCGGAGCTACTCATGTTTGGAAGTTGGATTTCTGTTTTGGGGGGGGTTTAGTTTTTTTTTGGAGGTTTGGTCCTAAACTTTTGATCAGCTGAAAAACAGCCTGTTACAGTTTATTTGTTGTTTTCATTAAATTGAATGCTCAAAAAATCATTTGTCTCACTCTCATTTCTTCTTGTTGCATGTTGAAGCTCTACTTGGAACCTTGTTAGGATCCAACAATGTAAAACATGATTTTTTGCCATTTTTCAAGTGGTCTTAAACATTTGATCAGGACTGTATATTGTGACAGGAAGTCAGGTAAATCTGTGTGTTGTCACAGACGGGAGATACAGTGCAGAAAAGTATTAGAACACCTGAGAAAATCAATGTTAATATTTGGTACAGTAGCCTTTGTTTGCAATTACAGAGGTCAAACGTTTCTTGTAGTTTTTCACCAGGTTTGCACACACTGGAGGAGGGATTTTGGCCCACTCCTCCACACAGAGCTTCTCTAGATCAGTCAGGTTTCTGGGCTGTCGCTGAGAAACACAGAGTTTGAGCTCCCTCCAAAGATTCTCTATTGGGTTTAGGTCTGGAGACTGGCTAGGCCACGCCAGAACCTTGATATGCTTCTTACAGAGCCATTCCTTGGTTATCCTGGCTGTGTGCTTCGGGTCATTGTCATGTTGGAAGACCCAGCCTCGAACCATCTTCAAAGCTCTAACTGAGGGAAGGAGGTTGTTGCCCAAAATCTCGCAATACATGGCCCCGGTCATCCTCTCCTTAATACAGTGCAGTCGCCCTGTCCCATGTGCAGAAAAACACCCCCAAAGCATGATGCTACCACCTCCATGCTTCACAGTAGGGATAGTGTTCTTGGGATGGTACTCATCATTCTTCTTCCTCCAAACACGGTTAGTGGAATTATGACCAAAAAGTTCTATTTTGGTCTCATCTGACCACATGACTTTCTCCCATGGCTCCTCTGGATCATCCAAATGGTCATTGGCAAACTTAAGACGGGCCTTGACATGTGCTGGTTTAAGCAGGGGAACCTTCCGTGCCATGCATGATTTCAAACCATGACGTCTTAGTGTATTACCAACAGTAACCTTGGAAACGGTGGTCCCAGCTCTTTTCAGGTCATTGACCAGCTCCTCCCGTGTAGTCCTGGGCTGATTTCTCACCTTTCTTAGGATCATTGAGACCCCACGAGGTAAGATTTTGCATGGAGCCCCAGTCCGAGGGAGATTGACAGTCATGTTTAGCTTCTTCCATTTTCTAATGATTGCTCCAACAGTGGACCTTTTTTCACCAAGCTGCTTGGCAATTTCCCTGTAGCCCTTTCCAGCCTTGTGGAGGTGTACAATTTTGTCTCTAGTGTCTTTGGACAGCTCTTTGGTCTTGGCCATGTTAGTAGTTGGATTCTTACTGATTGTATGGGGTGGACAGGTGTCTTTATGCAGCTAATGACTTCAAACAGGTGCATCTAATTTAGGATAATAAATGGAGTGGAGGTGGACATTTTAAAGGCAGACTAACAGGTCTTTGAGGGTCAGAATTCTAGCTGATAGACAGGTGTTCAAATACTTATTTGCAGCTGTATCATACAAATAAATAGTTAAAAAATCATAGATTGTGATTTCTGGATTTTTTTTTTTGGATTATGTCTCTCACAGTGGACATGCACCTACGATGACAATTTCAGACCCCTCCATGATTTCCAAGTGGGAGAACTTGCAACATAGCAGGGTGTTCAAATACTTATTTTCTGCACTGTATATTTCTGCCTTGTTTAGACAATACACCAATTACTATTACGCGTCAGCTGCAGAGATGGCCAGAGAGGTTTGGGGCGTTAAAAGGTTTCAGCTGTTTAGAATTAAGCAATTAAAGCTCCTATAAAGACAGCCTAGGGATGACGACTGATTGCTGCATCCTGAGGCTGTGTGAGTGAAGGAGCAGTCACAACCCCTACTGAAGAGGTGAGGTGCTGATGGATATTTCTGTGTGAGAAATATCAAAGAGACTTTTTGTTTTCTGCTGTAGGACCAGCAGTGTCTGCCCAGCAGTAGGCTGTGCCAGACTCCATAGGTAGGTTCCTGTGTTGGGAAGGTAGACGCCCCAAGTGGCAAGGGATTTTTATGTTTTGTTTTGTTTATGCTGTTTTGATGCTTGCACGTGTATCCAGCAATATGGAAAAATAAACCATATCATTTGTTTTCAATCATCCTCAACTGCCTTCTATCTCTCTCTCTTCGCCGCCGCAACACACTACACAAGGCCTATGCGCAGACGGCCTTATATAGTGTGGGGCGTGTACTTGGTCCCCCTGAGCCGTGATTGGCCAAAGGCACCCAGCTTTTGGCCAATTATGGCTCTCTGTGCTGACGGCGCTGTGATTGGCCAAAGCATGCGCGTCATAGTGCATGCTTGGCCAATCAACAGCCAGCAATGCACTGCGATGACGCAGTGCATTATGGGTTGTGACGCGCAACTTAAACCCATGTTTGACACAAACTCGAAGCTCCTCCCTACCTGCGATGCTGAAATTTAGTTTATTAGGAAAGTAGATCAATGGCGGTATATACAGAAGTGTTTTACATGGTCAAAGTTGATATACTTATGCATCTTGTGTTTTGATACTACAGTAAACATATTTTAACCACTTAAGGACCGGACCAATATGCTGCTAAATGCCCAGAGGCGTTTTTACAATTCGGCACTGCGTCGCTTTAACAGACAATTGTGCGCTGGTGCGACGTGGATCTCAAACAAAATTTGCGTCCTTTTCTTCCCACAAATAGAGCTTTCTTTTGATGGTATTTGATCGCCTCTGCGATTTTTAGTTTTTGCGCTATAAACAAAAATAGAGCGACATTTTTGAAAAATAATCAATATTTTTTACTTTTTGTTATAAGGAAAATCGAATAAACTAAATTTTAGTCAAACATTTAGGCCAAAATGTATTCAGCCACATGTCTTTAGTAGAAAAAAAAAAAAAAAAAAAAATCGCAATAAAAAAAATTAGCTACCTAGTGGCAACAGTGATCGCTTAGTGACACTGGCAATAGGGGGTGAAAGGGTTAACTAGGACGGTGATCAAGGGGTTAAAACTTTATTAGGGGGGTACGGGACTACCCTGAACCTAACACTAACTGCCTGTCACACTGACACTAAATGCAGTGATCAGTAAATATATGATCACTGCAATCAGTGACAGTGTGACAGGGGGGTGATCGGAAGGGGTTAAATGTGCCTATGTGTGTAGTGTCAGTGTAGTGTTGGTGCGACTTACTGTGAGTCTTCTCTCCTCTCGGCGGATTAAAAATACAGCCGAGAGGAGAGCCCACATCACTTCCTCTGCCAGTGTTTACATTACACAGGCAGAGGAAGTGACATGCAGGGAGGACGCGCATTGGCTGGGAGCGATCCGGAGGGGGTGGACAAAAACCAACAGCCGCCCCCTCATCCCAGATCGCTCGCACAGCCACGGGGACCGCCGCAAGTACCGGGGGGTCCCGATAGGACCCTCGACCCACGTCTAGGCAGGTACGCCAATGTGCCTGTACGTGCCATTCTGCCGACTTAAATGTACATGCGGCGGTCCTTAACCGGTTAACTGCTTCTTTAATATTGTGTGAGTCTCTATTTACTACAACAGCTGGTGACATGATGGAACCCAGGGTGTCAGAGGTAAAAGAGAATTTGCGATGTAACCAATGGGGTAAAGAGTCTATTAGCGCCCCTTATAGGGGTACCGCAACAGTCACAAAGTCACTTCCAGTTCTCAGGCCATGTAAATATGGCTTTTTTTTCTTAAAGCAAAAGATCAAAAGTATTTTTTTTATCTTTTGCTTTTAAAGGTAGAGAGGAATTTAGGGGTCTAAATTCTGTTACACCACTTGTACCTACAAGCAAGCCTATAGTATGGCTTACTGTTCCTGAAGGTACTGTGAATATCTCCTAAACTTGCACAGAGTGCATGCAGCGGATGACATCATCTGCAAATGCGCTCAGAAGGTGCGGCTTACAGTGCCGGACCTTCAGAGCCCGTGCTGTAAATGGTGGCTCCTGCGCAGGGACATCGATTGGTAGGGGGTGGCCAAAGCCCCGAATGTGACCCTGAAAAGCCCAGAGTCTCATAGCTGCAGGTCTCAATTATTAGCCCCGAGCGAGCGGCGAGCGATGGGACCAATCTGATCCCGAGCGCCACCAAATGCCATAGCAGCAGGTCCCGCCTTCTGAAGCCAGCGCAACGCCTATGTTGGACGTACCGCTGGTCTAATGCCGGGTCCGCATGTGACGTCCATCATAGGTGCTGCAGAGCTCCAGAAGGCGAGAATTACAATTCTGGCATGTGGGTACCGCGCTGATAGATTGAGGCCTGATCGTCCAGCTCCTCCACCATCTTGGTGATAACGGCGCCGCTCAGCAGACTGCCTGCAGTGCACGGAGCGTCCCGGTACCCGCGGACATGGCAAGCAGCCTTAGCTTCTAACAAAAAGAAGCTGCCTGACACACTTCGTGGCGAAGGCGGCAGTTTGTCAGCTTCTAATAGCAGCTTCTCGCGCTCTGCACACAGCCCTCCACAGCATGGAACCTCCAAGTCCAAAGCTTCCCAGCCACGATCACCTGCAGTCTCCACACCACTGTGACGGAGCCCTGCAAAAAGCAAACCAAGGCTGTCGGCGACTGCATCTCCGAGTCCTGAGGTAAGCCTTTTAATTTCAAATGCAATACCTACCTCTAACACCACTCGGGACTTAGCTGGCATGGCTGACAACATTCAGCTCTTTTCCTGCCACAAACCAGCCTGTGTCAGAATTCAAAAACGCCCCCACAACCCCCCAATGCCAGCTTTGCGCTGAAGCCCCTGGTCTTTTTGCCACCTAGCAACGCCCCTTCCCCTGCGCGCATGTGCGGAAGTGACGTCATCGTGCCCCTGTAAGGAAGATCGGTAAGGAAGATGTCAGCTATCTCAGCACTGACACTGCCGCTTTGGAGGGCTTCGTTCTGAGGCAAGTTTCTCATAATGTGCTAGTATGCGATCCATACTAGCACATTATGACATTGCCTTGCAGGGTTATTATTTTTTACCATCAGCGGTTTACAACCACTTTACAAAGAGGACCTGTCATGCTGTATTGCTATTGCAAGAAATGTAAACATCCCTTGCGATAGCAATACAGCATGACAGGTCATCTTTAAATATAAGTTTTACTAACACCAAATAGGGGCGAGGCCCCAACAATACAAAAAGGGTGTAAACATCACTGTGAATACAAAGTCCATGTACAGTGCTTAATGTAACTGCAGGCATCGTATGTTTCAGATTACTTGTTATCTCAAAACAAAAGACAAGCACACGTCTCCAAAGATGTTTAAGTTTACAAACACCAACTTTCGTAAAGACATTGATAGGGCACTTCCCTATTTATTTCTCACCTTTTCTTAAAAAACAAAAATACTATTGAAATGTGGGGTAAACCAGAATCAGGAAAGGGGGGGGGGGGAAGACATGGCGGTGGTTGAAGGATATGGTCACAAATCGGGAACTGGGCCGGCTTATGACCCTAAGAGGTGACATCACTCCCAGGGGTTACTTCCGGGTATTGCGGCTCCAGCGCTGATTGACCAGGGCCGCGATGAAGTCATGCGCGCGGGGGACGCCGGTAACAGCACACTCACTGAAGCAACGGCACATACGTACCATTGCTTCAGTGCATGTGTGCCGATGCAGGTACATGCAGGTTTAGGAGATATCCTGGGTACCTTATTATTGGCTTACCTGTAGCAAAAAGTTGTCTGTAATGCCGCGTACACACAATCTTTTTTCGGTATTTAAAAAACAACGCTTTTAAAAAATGTCATTTAAAATGATCGTGTGTGGGCTGAAACAACGTTAAAAACCCACGCATGCTCAGAAGCAAGTTATGAGATGGGAGCGCTTGTTCTGGTAAAACTACCGTTCGTAATGGAGTAAGCACATTCATCACGCTGTAACAGACAGAAAAGCGTGAATCGTCTTTTACTAGCACGAAATCAGCTAAAGGGTGATGTCATCCAAATAGAACTTCCCCTTTATAGTGTCGTCGTACCTGTTGTACGTCACCACGCTTTGCTAGAGCATTTTTTTAAACGACCGTGTGTGGGAACGTTGTTTTTTTTTTTTTATCCACATTCAGCTTAAACCGCATAGGAGAGACCAGCTCACGGGGTGATGCTTGTTTTTGTCTCTGTTTCAGATTTGCATCATCTGTGGTAATTTATGTAATTTGAGTTTTCTTTTCAGTTACTTTTTTTTTTTTTTTTTTAAGGAAGAAGAAAACATTTTATTTTATTTCCTTTAAGAAAAAACAAAACAAATTCTTTTTCTCCCCATCTCTCCACCCCTCCCTCTCCCCCCTCCCCTTCCCACCTCACCATTTAATTTGCTCTGTTTCCCTTATTGAGGATTTTTATTTTATTTTTTTAAACCCTTTAAACGTCTGCTCGTAGGTTTTCTGCATAACTCCATGATCTTTTAAAAAAATTCCAATTTTCCCATTTTTTGTTACCACTGAATTCTTCTAGGCTATCTCTAAGATCTTCCATCATGTATGTTTCTTCCATGGAATCGATCCATTCCCATACCATGGGGCATTCGGTTTCCTTCCACTTCCTGGGTATCAACCTCTTAGCAGCGTTCAATAAATGGGGGACCAGGGATTCTTTATATTTTTTTATCCCTTCTTCTCCTCCATGGAAGAGGACCGTCCATGGATCTCTTAATTTTTTTCTTCGTGATATCCTCGACTAACCTTAAAATGTTCTCCCAGTATATTTTAACCTTGGGGCATTCCCACCAAAGATGGGCCATTGTTCCGCGGGAATTACAACCCCTCCAACAGTCAGCTGACTGTCCGTTCTTGAATTTGCTTAACTTTACTGGTGTTATATACCAGCCTGATAAACATTTCAAATTCATTTTGGCCGTCCGGCTATCTACTGCCGAGGTGTGAGTCAGTTTTAAGATTCTCTCTATTGTGGTCCTATCTCGGTGTGTCCCTAGCTCCCTCTCCCAATTATTAATAAATGGAGGTACCTTTAGCTCGTCTAGCTGTAATAGGATCTTGTATACCTTTGATATAATTCCTTTGGCACTTTCCATAGTGCATAATTTTTCTATGTCTGATAGCTGGTCCCCTGTTCTTATAGGTTGGGGTAGTTTTTGGATAAAGTGCTTTAGCTGTTGGTACCTCCAGTTATTTAGTGACCTAAAGTTATCTTTTTTTTTATTGAGTTCCTCTAATGTTAATAGGTGGTCTTGGTGCATTATATCTCTTAGCTGGGCCGTGTCTTTTTTAATCCAATTTCCCCCACCTCTACTCTCCCTGGTGGGAAATAGTCATTATCCTTTAGTGAAATAAGTGGTGAATTAAAATTCATACCCATTTTTTTTTGTGTTGTGTCCCATATTTTAAGTGCATTTCTTGTTATTTCATGTGTGTCAATGTGTAAAGCCCTAAATTGTGGGGGGGTTCCATATTGCTTTGTCCAATCTCACCTTTGTTAGTGCGTTCTCTACACTTGCCCATTCCACTACTCTCGACAGGATTATTGCGTCATAGTATTTTTTAATATCTGGGACGGCCAGTCCCCCCTTACTTTTTGTTTGTTTAAGAGTCTGGAATGAAATCCTATGTTTTTTATTTCCCCATATATAGTTCATAATCAGATTTTTCAGGGTTTGAAACAGTTGTTTTGGAAGTTTAATGGGGATCATCTGCATCTTATATAGGATCCTAGGTACCAGTACCATTTTACAGACGTTTATTCGTCCTAACCATGAGATTGGTCTGTTTTTTATTCTGCAAATTTCCTTCTTAATTTCATCTAACAAAGGGATATAATTAGTTTCGTAGATTTTTTTTCTTGTACTTGCTAAATAGATGCCGAGATATTTGAGTTCTTTCACCCATGGGAATTTGTATTCTAATTTTAAGGTTTGTGCATCTTTTTTAGATACATTTACGTTGAGTATTTCAGTTTTATTGATGTTTAATTTAAAATTCCTTCTATTTTCTGACATTTACGTATTTTTGATAATAGGGGTTCCATAGATAACACAAATAAAAGCGGTGAAAGGGGGCACCCCTGTCTGGTGCCATTCTTCATTGTAAAAGGGTAGGACAGGGCCCTATTAATTTTCATCCTAGCAGTTGGGGCTTGGTATAGGGCTCCCATCCATTCCAACATCCTCTTCCCGAAACCCATAGTTTCCAGGGTTTGTAACATGAGTCACCAGTTTACCCTGTCGAACGCTTTTTCAGCGTCGATCGACAGGAGTAGACCGGGGCACCCATTTCCCTTCATTTTATGGAGCAGGAGAAGTGCCCTTACCCCATTATCTCTCCCTTCTCTTCCTTAAATGAATCCTGTCTGGTCGGGGTGGATCAACCTCGCCATCTCTGGTTTTACTCTCTCGGCCAATACCTTTGCAAACAGTTTTAAATCTGTGTTTAGCAAAGATATTGGCCGGTAGCTCAAGCATATCTTAGCATCTTTACCCTCCTTTGGAATTAAAGTGATGGTTGCCTCAGCGGCTTCTCTGCTTAAAGTGTAATCCTCTCCTATGCCATTAAAATATTGACATAATCGTGGTAACAATATCTCTTTACATTTTTTATAGTGTAGTGAAGTGAGGCCATCCGGGGCTGGGCTTTTTCCCGATGCTGTGTTTGTTAAGGCTATTTGTATTTCATTTTCTGTGATTGGTCTATTAATTACTACCGCGTCTTTTGGGTTAACTGTTGAGAGACCTGCTTCTTGCAAAAAATCTAGGATTTTGTTTTTTTTCTCCTCTTTTTTCATTTTTTTCTGTTTCACCGCATATAAGTCCTCATACTAAGCATGAATAGTTTCAGCTATGTCTTTTGTTGTGTATACCACCTCTACTTGCTTATTTTTGATTTTTATCGATATAGTTCCTGACTTTCTTTTTCTGCACCATTCTAGCCAGATGTTTGTTAATTTTATTGCCCCCCCATGTATCTTTTTTTAGCGATTATCTGGAATTCTCTTTTTGTTTCTTCGAATAAAAGTGTTTTCAGTACGGTGACCAGACGTCCCCGATTTCCGGGGACAGCCCCCGGATTAAGGACAGGGTCCCCAGTCCAAGCTCGTCCCCGGTTTTGTCCCCGGATCGCAGGCAGGGGCCGCCGAGTCCAACTGCTGTTTTTGCTTTTCTCCCCCTTCAGTTCCGATGTAGTGCAGATCCAGCCCCGACCCCTCCACTCCCGAGCGGCGCACAGCTGATTGCACACAGACACGCATAGCTGTGCTGGCCGCGCTGCTGAATGGGAGAAAAAAGCAGGAAGGGGGCGGGCCCCAGACTCGTGTTCAGACTGAGGCCACACTACACCCGACCAGCCTGCAGAGCCAGAGAGACTTGCATGTGATGGAGAGCCAGAACGACACAGTTGAGGTACAGGGGGAGGAGGTATAATTTACAGAGAGGGGGGGTGTTACAGTTGAGAGAGAGAGAGATGGTATACAGAGAGAGAGAGAGATGGTATACAGAGAGAGAGAGATGGTATACACAGAGAAAGAGAGAGAGACAGAGAGACAGAGAGAAATGGTATACAGAGAGAGGAGGAGAGAGATGGTATATATATATAGAGAGAGAGAGATGGTATACAGAGAGAGATGGTATACAGAGAGAGAGGGAGATGGTATACAGAGAGAGAGAGGGAGATGGTATACAGAGAGAGAGAGGGAGATGGTATACAGAGAGAGAGGGAGATGGTATACAGAGAGAGAGAGAGAGATGGTATACAGACAGAGAGACAGAGAGAGAGATGGTAGAGAGAGAGAGAGAGAGAGAGATGGTATACAGAGAGAGAGAGAGAGAGAGAGAGAGAGAGAGAGAGATGGTATACAGAGAGAGAGAGAGAGAGAGAGAGAGAGAGAGATGGTATACAGAGAGAGAGAGAGAGAGAGAGATGGTATACAGAGAGAGAGGGAGAGAGATGGTATACAGAGAGAGAGATTGTATACAGAGAGAGAGATGGTATACAGAGAGAGATGGTATACAGAGAGAGAGAGATGGTATACAGAGAGAGAGAGAGAGATGGTATACAGAGAGAGAGAGATGGTATACAGAGCGAGATGGTATACAGAGAGAGAGAGAGAGAGAGAGATGGTATACAGAGAGAGAGAGAGAGAGAGAGATGGTATACAGAGAGAGAAAGAGAGAGAGAGAGAGAGAGAGAGAGAGAGATGGTATACAGAGAGAGAGAGAGATGGTATACAGAGAGAGAGAGAGAGAGAGAGAGATGGTATACAGAGAGAGAGAGAGAGAGAGAGAGAGAGATGGTATACAGAGAGAGAGAGAGATGGTATACAGAGAGAGAGATGGTATACAGAGAGAGAGAGAGAGAGAGATGGTATACAGAGAGAGAGATGGTATACAGAGAGAGAGAGAGAGAGAGAGAGAGATGGTATACAGAAAGAGAGAGAGAGATGGTATACAAAAAGAGAGAGAGAGAAGGTATACAGAGAGAGAGATGGTATACAGAGAGAGAGAGAGAGAGAGAGAGAGAGATGGTATACAGAGAGAGAGAGAGAGAGAGAGAGAGAGAGAGAGAGATGGTATACAGAGAGAGAGAGAGAGAGAGATGGTATACAGAGAGAGAGAGAGAGAGATGGTATACAGAGAGAGAGAGAGAGAGATGGTATACAGAGAGAGAGAGAGAGAGATGGTATACAGAGAGAGAGAGAGAGAGAGAGAGAGAGAGAGAGAGATGGTATACAGAGAGAGAGAGAGAGAGATGGTATACAGAGAGAGAGAGAGAGAGAGATGGTATACAGAGAGAGAGAGAGAGAGAGAGAGAGAGATGGTATACACAGAGAGAGAGAGAGATGGCATACAGAGAGAGAGAGAGAGAGAGAGAGAGAGAGAGAGAGAGAGAGATTGTATACAGAGAGAGAGAGAGATTGTATACAGAGAGAGAGAGAGAGAGATGGTATACAGAGAGAGAGAGAGAGAGAGGGGTGGTATACAGAGAGAGAGAGAAAGAGAGAGAGAGATGGTATAGAGAGAGAGAGAGAGAGAGAGAGATGGTATAGAGAGAGAGAGAGAGAGATGGTATACAGAGAGAGAGAGAGAGAGAGAGAGAGGGTATACAGAGAGAGAGAGAGAGAGAGAGAGAGAGAGAGAGAGAGATGGTATACAGAGAGAAAGAGAGAGAGAGATGGTATACAGAGAGAGAGAGAGAGAGATGGTATACAGAGAGAGAGAGAGAGAGAGAGAGAGAGATGGTATACAGAGAGAGAGAGAGAGATGGCATACAGAGAGAGAGAGAGAGAGAGAGGAGAGAGAGAGAGATGGTATACAGAGAGAGAGAGAGAGAGAGATGGTATACAGAGAGAGAGAGAGAGAGAGGGGTGGTATACAGAGAGAGAGAGAAAGAGAGAGAGAGATGGTATAGAGAGAGAGAGAGAGAGAGAGATGGTATAGAGAGAGAGAGAGAGAGAGAGATGGTATACAGAGAGAGAGAGAGAGAGAGAGAGGGGGGGTATACAGAGAGAGAGAGAGAGAGAGATGGTATACAGAGAGAAAGAGAGAGAGAGAGAGAGATGGTATACAGAGAGAGAGAGAGATGGTATACAGAGAGAGAGAGAGAGAGAGAGAGAGATGGTATACAGAGAGAGAGAGAGATGGTATACACAGAGAGAGAGAGGGAGGTGGTATACAGAGAGAGACAGAGAGAGAGAGAGATGGTATACAGAGAGAGATGGTATACAAAGAGAGAGAGAGAGAGATGGTATACAGAGAGAGAGGGAGAGAGAGGGAGAGAGATATAGAGATGGTATACAGAGAGAGAGAGAGATGGTATACAGAGAGAGAGGGAGAGAGAGAGAGAGAGATGGTATACAGAGAGAGAGAGAGAGAGAAATGGTATACAGAGAGAGAGAGAGAGAGAGATGGTATACAGAGAGAGAGAGAGAGAGAGAGAGAGAGATGGTATACAGAGAGAGAGAGAGAGAGAGAGATGGTATACAGAGATAGAGAGAGAGATGGTATACAGAGAGAGAGAGAGATGGTATACAGAGAGAGAGAGAGAGAGAGAGAGAGATGGTATACAGAGAGAGAGATGGTATATATATAGAGAGAGATGGTATACAAAGAGAGAGAGAGAGAGAGAGAGAGGGGGTGGTATACAGAGAGAGAGATGGTATACAGAGAGAGAGAGAGAGATGGTATACACAGAGAGAGATGGTATATATATAGAGAGAGATGGTATACAAAGAGAGAGAGAGAGAGAGGGAGGGGGTGGTATACAGAGAGAGAGATGGTATACAGAGAGAGAGAGAGAGAGAGAGAGATGGTATACATAGAGAGAGAGAGAGAGAGAGAGAGAGGTGGTATACAGAGAGAGAGATGGTATACAGAGAGAGAGAGGTGGTATACAGAGAGAGAGAGAGAGAGAGAGAGAGAGATGGTATACACAGAGAGAGATGGTATATATAGAGAGAGAGATGGTATACAGAGAGAGAGAAGGGTGGTATACAGAGAGAGAGATGGTATACAGAGAGAGAGAGAGAGAGAGAGAGAGAGAGAGAGAGAGATGGTATACAGAGAGAGAGGGAGATGGTATACAGAGAGAGAGGGAGATGGTATACGGAGATAGAGAGAGAGATGGTATACAGAGAGAGAGAGAGAGAGAGATGGTATACAGAGAGAGAGAGAGATATGGTATACAGAGAGAGAGAGGGAGAGAGATGGTATACAGAGAGAGATGGTATACAGAGAGAGAGAGAGAGAGAGAGAGATGGTATACAGAGAGAGAGGGAGAGAGAGAGAGAGAGAGAGATGGTATACAGAGAGAGAGAGATGGTATACAGAGAGAGAGAGAGAGAGAGGGAGAGAGAGAGAGATAGATGGTATACAGAGAGAGAGAGATGGTATACAGAGAGAGAGAGAGAGAGAGAGAGATGGTATACAGAGAGAGAGAGAGAGAGAGAGAGAGAGAGAGAGAGAGATGGTATACAGAGAGAGAGAGAGAGAGAGAGAGAGAGAGAGATGGTATACAGAGAGAGAGAGAGAGAGAGATGGTATACAGAGCGAGAGAGAGAGAGAGAGAGAGAGATGGTATACAGAGAGAGAGAGAGATGGTATACAGAGAGAGAGAGAGATGGTATACAGAGAGAGAGAAAGAGAGAGAGAGATGGTATACAGAGAGAGAGATGGTATACAGAGAGAGAGAGAGATGGTATACACAGAGAGAGATGGTATATATAGAGAGAGAGATGGTATACAAAGAGAGAGAGAGAGAGAGAGAGGGGTGGTATACAGAGAGAGAGATGGTATACAGAGAGAGAGAGAGAGAGAGAGAGATGGTATACATAGAGAGAGAGAGAGAGAGGTGGTATACAGAGAGAGAGATGGTATACAGAGAGAGAGAGGTGGTATACAGAGAGAGAGAGGTGGTATACAGAGAGAGAGAGAGAGAGAGAGAGAGAGAGAGAGAGATGGTATACACAGAGAGAGATGGTATATATAGAGAGAGAGATGGTATACAGAGAGAGAGAAGGGTGGTATACAGAGAGAGAGATGGTATACAGAGAGAGAGAGAGAGAGAGAGAGAGAGATGGTATACAGAGAGAGAGGGAGATGGTATACAGAGAGAGAGAGGGAGGTGGTATACGGAGATAGAGAGAGAGATGGTATACAGAGAGAGAGAGAGAGAGAGAGAGATGGTATACAGAGAGAGATGGTATACAGAGAGAGAGAGAGAGAGATGGTATACAGAGAGAGAGGGAGAGAGAGAGAGATGGTATACGGAGAGAGAGATGGTATACAGAGAGAGAGAGAGAGAGAGAGAGAGAGAGATGGTATACAGAGAGAGAGAGAGGGAGAGAGAGAGAGATAGATGGTATACAGAGAGAGAGAGATGGTATACAGAGAGAGAGAGAGAGAGAGAGAGAGATGGTATACAGAGAGAGAGAGAGAGAGAGATGGTATACAGAGAGAGAGAGAGAGAGAGAGATGGTATACAGAGAGAGAGAGAGAGAGAGAGAGAGAGAGAGAGAGAGATGGTATACAGAGAGAGAGAGAGAGATGGTATACAGAGAGAGAGAGAGAGAGATGGTATACAGAGAGAGAGAGATGGTATACAGAGAGAGAGAGAGAGAGAGAGAGAGATGGTATACAGAGAGAGAGCGATGGTATACAGAGAGAGAGAGAGAGAGAGAGAGAGATGGTATACAGAGAGAGAGAGAGAGAGAGATGGTATACAGAGAGAGAGAGAGAGAGAGAGAGAGAGAGATGGTATACAGAGAGAGAGAGAGATGGTATACAGAGAGAGAGAGAGATGGTATACAGAGAGAGAGAGAGAGAGAGATGGTATACAGAGAGAGAGCGATGGTATACAGAGAGAGAGAGAGAGAGAGAGATGGTATACAGAGAGAGAGAGATGGTATACAGAGTGAGAGAGAGATGGTATACAGAGAGAGAGAGAGATAGAGAGAGAGAGAGAGATGGTATACAGAGAGAGAGAGAGAGAGATGGTATACATAGAGAGAGAGAGAGAGAGAGAGAGATGGTATACAGAGAGAGAGAG